>CM017323.1:25685178-25764326 GCA_006937295.1 Carpinus fangiana
ATATATATTAACGTTTGAAGAACAATTAACGTTCCTACACGTACATGACATGAGACATAAAAAATGTTTTCACTGCTTCACCCTCTTCATCTTGTTCAATATTCTTTTTCGCACGCTGAGAGAGTACTCGAAAATGCACCAATCCAGTAATGCCTCTGGCAATCCATGCATTACAAACCACTGCACAGAATGGATCCAGTATGGTATGCAGATATGCTCATAACCGATCCATCGTAAGCTTGCTTTGCTATACTTCTCCGGTGATGGAACCAATATACGAGATGCCTTCAAACCTCTTATCATCTTTGTTGCCACATATAGTGGAATCTGCATATATATATATATATATATATGTTGAATGTTGACTTGTCTTCCCTTGAAAATGAATTAATTATAATTCCCTAAAAAGATAAAAGAAAAAAAAAGAAGAAGAAAGAATTACCTGGCACTGAATATCTATTCCTTGTTGCCTGTATTCCAAACCGATGCATCTTGAGAACATTGCAAGATACCTGTGACAAGGTATTTAACAACTAAAGATCAATAAATATCTTACCATATATATATATGAAGCCATGAAGGGAACCTCAAACTAAGGCCCCTCCCCTCACAAAGAACTCTGGCCGTATTGAATATGTATGTCGTGAAGCAATTCGTTTGGCAACGTACACTTTGTAGATATTGTTTTTTTTTTTTATTAGTTTAAATATTATTGTTTTGTATTTTAAGTTGTCTGATAATTTTTTTACTATAAAGTTTTTAATTAAAGGTTTAGCCAAACATGATTCAGCTACCCGACAACCACTCAACCCCCACATGATCAATTCCAAGACCTTATTTGTAACCAATTATCAACTCTTATAAAAGAGGTTGTTCGGTTCATTTAAGGCAAGAGAGGAACGTGCAGGAGTAATCAAAGAGGCCGGCTGCCGTTGTGCGTGAGCCGCACCAAAAGGCTTGGTTCAGTGAATACAGGTAATAGTTTTCTTTTGTTTGTACTTAATTCGATGGAAATTAAAGTACTTACGCTTTAGTCGCACCATAAACAACGCCTAAAGGGTAAGAGGCCATGGAGGAAGCGGAGCCAATGTTGAGGATTGCTCCTTTCTTCTTCTTCAGCATACCAGGAAGCACAGCCCTGGTGACCCAAGTGGCACCATCTATGTTCACCTTCACAAGGCTCTCCATCATCTCTAACCCAACCTCGTGAAAATACATCACATGAGGATAAGCCATCCCTGCGTTATTGATCAAAACCCCAACGTCTAACCCTCTTATTCCTCCCTCTATCATCTTGCATATCTCCTCTCCGCTGGATTTGGCGAAGTCTATAACAATACTCTTTGTTTCTACTTTTCCGCCATATTTTTGGTGTATCTCCTTTGATGTAGCTTCAAGTTTTGAAGGGCTGCGACCAACTAAGAGCAGGTTAAGACCCTTTGACCCCAATTCAAACGCAAGGGCTTTGCCAATCCCATCGGTGGAGCCGGTTATCATCGCCCATGAGCCATACTCCTTGAGATTCTTTGAAGGCCGAAAGAACATAGCCCACACCCATATCAGAAAATTGATCAAGGCTTTACAAAGAGAGAGTAAACCTAAATAGGTTGCTGCTATCAGGATCAAATCTTGCAACTCCATATATAATTGAGCGAGGCAAGCTAGCTAGCTGTTTCTAACTTGTGATCGATCGGGGGGGGGGGGGGGNNNNGGTTGTGTGTGGTGGAGTGGGGATATTATTAACAAAACAAGGATATATATGGCTTTTTTGCTGACGAATGGTAGTGGAAAGTGGTTGAGGGTGGCATGTGGTAGCTTGTAGGAGTAATGTGTAAATTAATAAGTGGTTGGTTAAATATAATTTACCATATATTTTTATTATGTACGTTTTTTCATTCACCTCAAGAAATTAGATAATTAAGCATTTAATTTACGAACTCAACCCACCATCTTTTCGAACTTTTAGGGTATGTTTGAGATTGCGATTTTACAAGAATAATATATATTTTTAAAAGATATCGTAAAATATAAGACGTTTGACAAATTTAAAAAGCACTTAATCTAAAAAAAAAAAAAAAACTACGATTTCTATAAGTAGGTTAGGAGGTAGTGCTTATTTGAAAAATATGCGAATTTAAATCAAAATCACGACCTAGTTTGGGATTGCGATTTCAGTAAGTGAAATTTTTAAGAATGTGCAAATTTTAGGGCTGGGAATCGGTCATATCGGTCCGGTTAATAGGGTTATCGGTTATTGACCGATAAGCTATCGGTTAACCAATTCTTGACCGATTACCGACCGATAAGCTATCGGTTAATCGGTCATATGGGTAATCGGTTAAACCGGCCGGTTAAACTGGTTTTTGTTAACTTTTTATTGAGTTTTTATTAGTTGTTAATTGGACCAAAAATTAGTTATTTTGAGAGGTCAAATACTTTTTGTTGGGTTAAAGCCTAAAATAACTTATTAAAAATTAGTTGTTTTGACCCTTTTGGGAGCCTAAATATATATGGCTAAACTAGCTTATTGAATCTTTTTTTTTTATATTGATATACTACATCTTTTTTATATTATAAAATAAAAATCAAAAGAGTAAAATGTATAAAATTAAAAAAAAAATTAAAAATTAGAAATACTTATCGGTCATATCGGTTAACCGATAATAAAATTTTAACCGACCGATTACCGACTGATAAGATTACCGGTATAAATTTTTTAACCGATTTCCGACCGATAACTAACGGTAACGGTTATATCGGTTCGGTTAATATCGGTAATCGGTCGGTTAATCGGTAACGGTTAATTTGCCCACCCCTAGCAAATTTAATTCAAAGCATAGTCTAGTAAAAAAATGAGCCGCTTTCCACTGTGTGTTTAAAAGTATTTCTGCAAACCTTCCCCCCATGTTATTTGTTAGACACCTTTCTTGAATTAACCTCATCTTTAGTTAAATGTCTATGGCAATATCTAAGATTTCTTATTAGAATCTGTTTGAGTTTGCGATTTCAAAAAGTACAATTTAAAAATAAAATTTTAATGTACTCGTGATTTTTAAAAATGCAGTTAAGCGTTTGCTAAACTCGTAATTTGAACATTAAAATCACAGTTTTTTTTTTTTAATAAAAAAAACAGCTTTTTATTTGCGATTTGGAAACACAAAATTTCTATATTTTCAATTCACAATTTTTTTTTAAAACGAAATCTCAAACTATTAATTTTCTAAGATTTGGTTTAAAATCAAATTTTTTTGTCAATAAAATCACAATTGCAAACATACCGGAAGCGGTGGTTGCACACATCACCTTAAACTCACTCAATTTTGGACTACTTCAAAAACTACAGTTCTTGGAGGCCATTTTCTTGGCCCTCATACTAAGAGGTCATTGGACCGAGCCCATTTTCAAGCCCATTTCCGGCCAATTTATTTGAAGGTGCATGTGGCTCTCGCCTGTTCGATCTCTTTGAATAAGGATAACAGCAATTGCTTTTTTCTTCTTTTTTTTTTCGAATAAAAACAACAATTTTCTTTCTACAATATTTATTGAGAGACAGGAAATGGTGAATAAATAAACCCTAAAAAGAATAAAAGAGAGTATATATAAAATATTTTGAAACTCAAAAACATTGAAGAACTGAACTAGCTAGGATCGAACGAACACACTGAGACTGAGACTGAGACATGAAAACGTTTTCACTGCTTCATGCTGATGCAGCCCCAATGGATATCCCATCAGGCATCATCAACCTTTTCAATCTTTTCTTACCCACGTTGAGAAAGTAGTGGAAAACGCACCAATCCAGTAATGCATCTGGCAATCCATGCATTATAAACCACTGCACAGAATGCATCCAATATGGTACACAGATATGCTCATATCCAATCCATCGTATGCTTGCTTTGCTATACATCTCCGGTGATGGAACCAACATCGGAGACGCCTTCTCCAAACCTTTTACCATCTTGGTTGCCACAAACAGTGGAATCTGCATGCATGCCGGCCGGCCACACGATCAACATCATATATATATATATATGGGAATTACCAAATAATTAATATTATTTTTTTAAAACAAAAAAAAATTAAAGGATTAATAATTACCTGGCACTGAATGTCTATTCCTTGTTGCCTGTATTCCAAGCCAACGCATCTTGAGAACATTGCAAGGTACCTGTGACAAGGTAAAAAGAAGTAATTAATTAAAAGGAGGTCCTTAATTAATTTCTGTTTCTTCTTCTTCTTCAAGAGCTAGCTAGCTAGCTAGCTAGGAAGCAGGAAAACTATTACGCTTTGGTTGCAGCATAAACGGCGCCTAGAGGGTAAGAGAACAAGGAGGTAGCGGAGCCAATGTTGATTATTGCTCCTTTCTTCTTCTTCAGCATACCAGGAAGCACAGCCCTGGTGACCCAAGTGGCAGCATCTATGTTCACCTTCACAACGCTCTCCATCACCTCTAACTCAACCTCATTAAAATACATTACATAAGGGTAAGCCATCCCTGCGTTATTTACCAAAATCCCAACATCTAACCCTCTTATCCCTCCCTCTATCATCTTACATATCTCCTCTCCGCTGGCTTTGGTGAAGTCTATGACAATACTCTTTGTCTCTACTTTTCCGCCATATTTTTCCTTTATCTCCTTTGACGTAGCTTCGAGTTTTGAAGGGCTGCGACCAACTAAGAGTAGGTTAAGACCCTTTGACCCCAATTCAAACGCAATGGCTTTGCCAATCCCATCGGTGGAGCCGGTTATCATCGCCCATGAGCCATACTCCTTGAGATTCTTTGAAGGCCGAAAGAACATAACCCACACCCATATCAGAAAATTGATCAAGGCTTTACAAAGAGAGAGTAAACCTAAAGTGGTTGCTGCTATCAGGATCAAATCTTGCAACTCCATTGACGATATTATCGATCGAGGCTAGGCTAGCTGTTTCTAACTTGTTGATTTGTAGTAACTACATAATAATAATAATTATTATTATTTATATTGTCATGAATATTAATTTGTGCGTACATTAATTAACGTGAATTCAATAGGTTTCCAATTCCAACCTACCCAACAATTATGGACGGTGGCCACCATGTTACGTGGACAAATCTAGGATCACCGTTATCACATGCATTGATGTTTAGGTGGATCGGGATTCCTCCTAACGTAACACACATAACCCGTTTTTGTTGTCCCCATTCTTTATTTAGGGCGGTTTTCCGATCCTTTCTCGTACACAACTTAAATTATTTATTTATTCTCTTCTCTGCAAGCAAAATTTGGCAAAGCCCAAAAATCATAGTAGTTCACATAATAATTGTGAGCTAGAGGATTTTTTTTTTTTTTGGACAATTGGCCATGTAGATGTCATATGCTAATTTAATTAGTGAAAACAAAACTGTCGTACCCCCACTAAATAATCATGCTCAGAAAAATTAAAGTAGGATATAATTATTGCAGACCAAACTCGTTCGCAATTAAGTGTAATCTTCCAAGATCTACGGGGAGATCGAGGGAGCATGTAGGGAAAGTTACGGGAACCTATGAGTATTGTAGAATCAAAATTCAAACTAAGTGGGCTTTGTGGCCCATACTAGGACAAACCCGTAGAAAAGGCCCAAAAGAGTGTGCATGTACGGCTCCATCAACAGATGTCCTCAACGGACATCATTCGGGAAAACCAGTCGAATAATGTCCTCGGCGGGCATCATTCGGACTTTTCCGGATGTCGCCTCCGAACATAAGCCATTATGATCCTCGGTCTAGCCGAGGATCTCTTCAGCCGATTATGCCGGTTATGATGACATCATCCATTGACCCTATAAAAGGAAGACTCCACCTGCAAGATGAAGGTATCCTGTTCTCTCACAACTCACTCATTCTCTTCAAGTTATTTTGATCTTCCATAAATCAAAGTACTGACTTAGGCATCGGAGCTCCCATCGCCGGGACATCCCCGGCCTCCCTTATAGTTCTCTGTTTTGCAGCCAATCCTATCTACTGTTCATCATCACCAAAATCATCTACAACCACGATCCAACGATCTGACGAACCCAGATCCACCACGTCATCCTCGGAAAACTGTGTTTTAACAGTTTGGCGCCGTCTGTGGGAAACGATTTATCTTCAAATCCTTTCNGAGAGAGAGAGAGAGAGAGAGAGCAAAGGGCAATAGAGGAGAGATATTAGTATTCCTCATTTTTTGAGAAAAAAGAATTATGCTCTCTCTCATTTTTTGACAGATGAGAGAGAGAGAGATTAAAAAGAAAAAAAAAATGATGTGGCATATTTATTTTCTTTTTGGTTAATTGGTCTTATTTTACAATGGACTTATTATATTGGGGCCTTATTTTAGAGATTTTAAGTTTTTATGGGAAAAAATTTTGGGTCTTAGTTAAAAAAAAAAAAAAAATATATAGGCCTTATTAAAATTTTTTTAGAGTCTTATTAAAAAATATTTTGGACCTTATTTATTGGGGGCCCTAGGCGACAGCCTAAGTGGCCTAGCCATTGGGCCGGCCCTGGCTTTAAGTAATAGTTTTTTGAATGTATGTGACATCTTGATTGTCCTCTCTATATTCAGGAGGTTGTACTTACTTTGCAACAGTCTGTTTGATTTATATAAACATGAATTTCCAAAAATTAAGTGTACGTAATCTTCTCATAAAATAGTTTTCCTTTTTTTTTTTTTTTTTTTTTCCTAATCTAATGCACGTTTGGTTAAATATTTTATATAGTTTTCTCTTTTCTTTTCCTCGACAAGGCCTACGTACAATGAAGGGAAAATCGACTTCATGTAGCCAAACATCCGAGGTAACGTCCCGTGGAAGATTGTTTTGTTTTCATAGTTGGCTAGATCATTTACTTCGTAGCAGAGCCTGGTTGTTGATTGATTGATTGATTTTTCACCAAACTGTTTTATAGCTTTTATGCTTTGGTTGAGATGGCCCAGATGGGTACTGTGCTTTCTCGATCAACTAGTAATAATTTTTATTTTTATTTTTTGGGATAAGGGGGAGGGGGAACTACATAGGAAATTAAAGGGGGCAACTGATCACTTGACTCGGATGGAAGTAGTTGGAAGAGTGCTTTACAATTTGCACATTTTTAAGTAATTGAGCTCAGAAAGAGCTTTACTCCCGGCCCATCATATAGCTCCGTTCGGAGAAGGAAGCTTTGTTAATATATAGCCGGATGGTCAGAAAAGATTCTCATTGTAGGTGGAGGGGCAGAGTGGTTACTAATAAATAATAATGATAACACTAAATGCTTTATTGAATAAAAACAATTAACAATCTTTTTTGGAATAATCTCAAATTACCTATGAACAAGATCTTCTGCATATTTATAAAAAATATATAACTCTCTTATTGAACCGATTTTATGAGATGAATTAGGCCCACATATTTCTTCATGATATCAGAGCCTACCACAAGATTAATGGGGCCTACACTATATACTCCGTGACGAGGACCAAAAACAAATATTGGCCTGCATGTGAGGAGGGTATTGAAGAATAATTTCACATTGCATGTGAACAAGATTTTGGGCATATTTATAAAGAATTGACAACTCTCTCTTATGAACCAGTTTTATGAGATGAATTAAGCCCACGAATTTCTTCAAACACATGGTCTTGCAATTTTTCTTTTACAAATTCAAATACTAGCAAAGAGTTTATGCTTGGTGTTTCAAAACACCACTAAAGAGCTAGTCTATACTTCATGTCATCAAAAAACTTAAAGTAAACAGATCTCCAAGCCTTATTCAAAGCCAATGGAGCAAATACGCCCCAAAACCCCACAACGAATCCCAATGGCATGCTAATGTAAAACCACTTCATGTCAATCCAGCCACCGTCGTGCTCGCCGCCTTTGTCATCAAAATTTGGCGTTGTTGGCTCCGGAGGTGTGTCATCTCCAATGCAGCTGGGCGTAAGCGGAGGTCCGCAAAGATCATGGTTGCCAATGAAACTCAAACCAGTAAAGCTTTGAAGCTGAGTGCTGGAGGGAATTCTACCAGAAAAGTTGTTGTATGATAAGTTCAAATGACTTAAAAATGTTAAACTTGCCATGCCTTGAGGTATTACACCTATGAGTTGATTCATTGAGACATCGAGAGACTCCAACAATTTCATGGCATTGATCTTCTCTGGAATCTTTCCGTGGAGTTGATTGTTAGACAAGTTCAATAATAACAAGCCGTAAAGATTGGTGAGTTCCTCAGGAATCTCTCCTATTAAATTGTTGCTCGAAAGGTCCATGCTTGTTACGAGAGCAAGAATATTTCTATATTCATACTCCATTCCGTTCCTCACTAAGAATGTTGATTGTGAGAATCCTCCCTTTGGTGGGATAAAATCAAAGATCCTGTTACCGTATGCTGGTCTCACCATGGCTGTAAAATTTCCGAAGCATCGTGGAATGGATCCTGAGAAGTTGTTGGATGAAACGTCCAAGATCTGAAGTTGAGTTTGGCGACAGAGCTCTTGAGGAAGACCGCCACTAAAGTTGTTTGAGCGAAGCACAAGAACCATAAGAGTGAACAAACTTTTTCCAAACCAAAGGGGTAAGATGCCAGAGAAATGATTTTCACTGAGATCTAAAAGCTCTATCGCCGTCTGATTCTCCATGGACAACGGTAAATTCCCTTCCAGATTGTTTTTATGCAAGGATAACGACAAAAGTGAGGGTATAGAACCTATGGAGCTTGGTATATTTCCTGTCAGCTTATTGTTCCCCAAGTATAGCTCTTCTAAAAGAACATAGTTGAACATCCAACAGTCAGGAATTTCTCCGGATAATAGATTTCTTGACAGATCAAGAAAACTCAAATCGTGCACAACAAGATCTTCACAAAAGGCAGTAGAAAATCCACTGAATAAGTTATTTGAAAGATCTAAATACCGAATGGTAGAAGAGATGTTGGGGAGAGGGCCAGAAAAGTTGTTTGAACCAAGATAAACTTCTACTCCACAAGACAAACTTGTAATACTCCCATGAAAGTTATTGTCAGAAAGATCTAGAAAACTCATTTGGGAAGAGTGGTTCCAAAACCAAGGAGGGACTACACCCGAAAGTTTATTTGTAGCCAAATTTAAAAACTCTAAACTTGGGGCGCTGCATGCAGATGAATTCCCTAAAAGTTCATATACAGCTCCTCCATTAAGCTTGTTGTAAGACAAATCTAAATGTTGCAGATTACAAAGATTTCCCAAGAATCTTGGTAGTTTTCCTTCAAGGCTATTGTTTGACAGGTCAAGATACATCAATTGGGAAAGGCGTCCAAAGGCACTAGGAAGTACACCTTGAATATGGTTATTTGAAAGATCAAGTCTTTCAAGAGTAGTCATATTGTATAACCAGTTAGGTATTGAGTAAGAGAAGTTGGTACCACGGAGATACAGATGCCTCAGAGCAGACATGTTCTGGAAAGCACCTTGAATTGGAACCTGAATACAAATGAAACCAGTCAAATGTTGAATAAACAAATTAGGATATATGTTCAATGAAAGGTCAAGCAGACAAAAAGGCAAGCATAACTTTGATATATAGATAGTACTGGAGCATGTTCATCACCTGTAGGGATGCAGATGTTTTACTAAGATCGATCTCACTCATGTCTAGGAATTCTAGCAAGGAAAGATGAGATAACCATTCAAGGTTGTCAATATTTAGGAAGAGACCTTGGATGTCAAGAGAATGTAAGTTTGAGAGATTTCCTAGTTGATAAGGATTTGCAGTACTACTCCTGAAACCCACATCCGATAGGTTTAGAAATCTTAGATTTCTGAAGTATCCAAAGAAGCTTGGAAAATGATTATCTTCAAAACTATTTGAACTTAGATCCAAATATTGAAGATTTTCCAATTTCAGCAAAGAATCACTTATCACGCCACCCAATTTGTCTGAAGCTGGTCCATTTGATTTTGTAAGGTTTAGCCGGATGACATGTCCAGTTATGTTGTCACAGCCAATTCCTTTCCACATACAACACTCTTCGCCAATCCAAGATGTGAGTTGATTGGAAGGATCAGTGATACCTTGTTTGAAGGTGAGGAGGGCTTCTCTTTCTCTTTTTCTGCAAAGGGCATTTGGATTTCCATAACCATATGTAAACATGCATATGATAGTAGCTAAGGAAAGATACCAATGCACGAGCACCACCACAAAACTCTTCCTATCCATAACCTTTTCCATATGACAATAAAGAAAGGGAATGTTGGGTGAGAACACACCTCCTATATGGCAATATATGAGACCCCTTAAAGAAATTGAATCGAAGATTCCTCTTAAAATGACAGATAACGAAGGTTCTTCAAGTCAAGGTCTCGATGTTAAATAGGAAGACAACATGGACTTTCGTGTTACATGCTTCACCAATAATATCTTAGTGCTAGCCGCCTTCGTTGAAATGGGCAATGCTTTTTGAAGGAGAAGTAAGCAGGAATCTCCCCATTCAATTAGAAGAAGGAAAAAAAAAAAAAAAATCACGACTACAGTCAGTTTCCTTGGTTCTTGCTTTGTCTCCATCGATGCCTAAATCTCATACCAACGTGAAGGAAGGACCAAATTCTGTAATCTAATTCAGCATCCTTGATCCTTACTCTGATTCCATTGACGCCTAAATCTTACACCTTGTCAAACACGAAAATTAGCTCATCTAATGGGACCATAATAATAATAAACGATTGGTCGACGACAACAGCAGTCAGCCTCCTTGGTCCTTGCTTTGCCTCCATCTATGCCTAAATTTCATACCAACGTGAAGGAAGGACTAAATTCTGTAATCTCAGTCAGCATCCTTGATCCTCACTTTGTCTCCATTGATGCCTAAATCTTACACCTCGTCAAACACGAAAAATTAGCTCACCTAAGAAAAAAATCCCAACATATATGTGGCATGAATGATTTTATACCACTTTAACTAGCCAAGAATTTGGACAACAAACCGCATAATAATTTACCGAGGTTGAGGGTTCAAAATTTCACAAGAATAAGATGGATATCCACAATAACTACGGTGGGCAAACAAAACACTATAGTAAGTATTATTCTCTGATAAACAAATCAGTGTCTGTACAGGTATAATACATACAACATGTTACTACACTTGCTACCCTTTCTTCTTTCCCTCATCCTTTCTTTTTTCATTTTTCTTCTTATTCTGTCGCAGGTAAAAGATAAAATTATTCCCGATTACAAGAAACCTACTCAAGTGATAAGACAAAGTTCAAAACTCTCGGTTCATTGCATGTCTGAATCATGACTATCAGTGCCTGAACCCTTAAAAAGGTTTTCTTGGTGAAAGGGATCGTCAGCACCGTGTACGGCACTCAACCTAGGAGAGAAGTTCCAACCCGTCACCGGTTCCAGCCCATGGCCATTGGATCTCATACTGGCTTCTTCTTTGAACTTCATGAAGAACATGGATGACCAGAAATCTTTTGCCAGGTTCTTGAGTGAGGAAAAAGAAAAACATAATCAGACGTGATACTAATCCAAATGAAACCAGTAAAATTGCATAAACCCAGGAAATAACCTACCATTTTCATCAACTGCAACAGCTCATTCAGTGCATTATTAAAGAGATCAGGGTGTGCCAGATCGGCAGTAGTCAAGATTTCTTGTCGGCTTCGGTGAGAAATGTTCACCTCCATTGCTGCACCTGTATAAATTGAGCAAAACATTTCAGATAAAAGGTATGACCCATAAGCTTGGAAGGTAAACGGGATATGAATTGCGGAGCCAGAAAGAACCAACAAAATTTTGATCTTGCAGCGACTACAAAATACATCAGAGCAGTGGCGGATATAAGAGGGGCAACCCAGGGTCGGGCACCCCTGGTAAAAAAAAATTTAAAAAAAATTCTTTTAGGTATTTTTAAGTCAAAATTTTGAGGGCACCCCTGGTAAAAAAAAATTCAATTTCTACTCTCAACGATCAACAAATTGGATAGTTTCTAACCCAACAGTCGGACAGTCACCAAGGAAAAGAGAAAAACCTCCAACGGCGTCGAATGATGGACTCTGTGAGTAATCTCAGCTTCTTTCTTTGTTCTCTACTCTTTTTCTCACTTGTCTCTCACCGTTTCCTTCTCCTCTTTCTCAAAACCTGTCTCTCAGTCTCTAATAATACCCATTTTTCTTTCCTTTCTTTTTTCCTGAGTTGACCGGGTAGATTTTAGAAGAAAGGGAGAAGATGAATAGAGGATTCGGAAGGTGAAGCGTTAAGCGTGAGTTGAAAACCAAGCACGCAGTTCAAGGTCACATGTGAGACAAAGAATGGCTGAGAAAAGTAGTGGAATGCATCTGGCATCCATTATAAGAGAAGCTGCCTAATTTTGTAAATAGAAAGTTAGAAAATGGTGAGTTTGGTTAGTTTGATTATAATTGGGCTAAGCGGAATGGGCTGTTAGAAAATTGGTTAACCCATTTGCTTTATAAAATCTGCAGAAAATTCACCCACTACAAATTTCCAACAATCAAAATCACTCCTCCACCTTCCCTTGCCAAAAAATCAAAACCCCAACATTGTTGATCAATTACACAGAACCACCAAGCTCCAAAAATCAAACCCACCCAATGAAATTTCTCTAATCCACTTGATGTTTAGTTTATGCTATTAGGAAAAAAATCAAATACAAAGTACATGTAATTTCAGAAATTTTTTTCTTTTAAAAAAAATTAACCATATCTTATGCAATTATTTTATTAGTTAACGGTAAAGTGAATGTCTACATGCAAAAGCTAACTTTTATTTTTATTTATTTCCTCATTAAAAAAAATAAAAACCTTATTAATACCGCCCCTGCAAGAATTGAATCCTAACTTTGCCACTGCTTCAGAGTGCAAATTAATACTAGACCACATGGTACCATAAAGCTGATCTGTCCTTTAATAGGCAAGATTGTGAATTACGAAATAAAGAAAGTACTACAAAGACTGGACACCCATGAGTAGGACTACAAATAAGCCTATTAATAAGCTGCTTGAGCTTGATATATATATATATATTTTAATCTTAGTAGCAAGCTCAAACAAGCAGATTATGGATCAAACTCAAGGAGCTTAACAGTAAAATTTTAAGTTGAGTTGAGTGGTAGGTTGTTTGAAATCAGCTATTTTATCTCAAGCCTAGTAGTAGTAGTAGGTATTTGAATAAGCCCCTTAAAGGGTGAGCTCAGAGCAGCCTTTTTTCTTTTCTTTTTTTAATTATCATGCCAAACAAGGAAAATGATGAAAACAAGAAGTAGTTAGAATCCTACAGATTTAAGAACATCCCTCTCTTGCCAAAACTACCAGATGAAGATCCTCTTTATAAAGTCACTCCCAATATATGCTTCAACTAACTATTGAAGTCTCTATAATTGAGGCCTGTGCAACCCAAAAGAGGCCATATGAGCAGTGGTATTCAAATGTTAATAAAGATAAAGTTAGTTAATATTAGTATGAGACTTAAGTTGGAGGCGATGCATGTACAAGATAAAGGAATGGCTTTGACTACAATTTCCATTAAAATAAAAATCACAAACCTGAAACTATGTACTTGTCAATAATATGCCGTGCCATGTAGATCCTTCTTACAGGGTCATCTACAGATATTTTGCCAAGCTCATGCACCTCATCATAGAAATGCACACTCTCCCCAGCCAAACAACTGCAATTAAAAATAAAACAAAAAGTTTATTCCAATTCTTTCAACAGGAAAAAAAAAACATACTGAGAATGTTTTCCACATAGATGTATATCCAAATACTGGAGTTTGGCAGAAATACAACACCTGTCTGCAAATGCCATGAAGGACTGCCGAAATCTTTTGTCCAGAAGAAGCTTATCCAATGGTTCGTTAGGATCAATGACTTGAGCTGATTCCCTCTGCAACAGTAGTCCGCTATCAGGTATACCCAGAGCCTGGCCCATTGTCTCAAATTCTTGGGGTTCCCTTTTCCTCAAGCTGATTTGCGAGAGTAGAGGTTGTGAACTGGATATCGAGAAAATAGCCAGTACTAGAATACTTGCCTGTAGAATATGCCTAAGAAATGTTGGCAAATACACGAGCTGAAGACAATAATTACTTAAGCCTCAATCAACTAATGATGGTGGCAGGTGCATAAAGATGAAGAGGCACAAATCAACAATACTGCATACCATAATCAATTGAAGAAATCTGGAGAAAATCTGAAGCCATGAGATCTCATCATGAATTTGATTCAAAATGTAAGAAACAACCCATAATCCTGGAAGTGAAAAAAAAAAAGAAAAAAAAGAAGAAGCACATATTAAGCCAGAGACGAAGGTGACATATTTTGACTTGATCATCTTTCTATAAGTTTCATTGCAAAATGAGGAAGGTACATGGGATGTATATAAGAGACACGCAAAGAAGGGATACAACAAACATTAACCTATTTTTAGTATGTTATAACTTTATCAAGGGAAGTTTCAGATCACTGTTGTTTCTTCCATGGTGTTATACATGGGGATGTCCACTAACCTGCCTAACAGTCACATAAGCAGCGATAAAATCACTGCCAATGGTGACTTCCTCCCTTCCCCCCCTTCCACCCGCCCTTTCTTCCTTTCTTCCCCCAGTTTGTTTTTGCATAGGTAAATGGAAACATGGCAAGATGACCGAGGCTACAAGATATCATGTCAATACATAATTACTGATTCCTAATAGGACATCTTAAAGTGGTTTCATTCACGTATATATAGATGGTCAAGCAATTAGAGTACCAACATCAATTGTCAGCTCCTTTTGACTTTTGCAGATATCCCTATACACTTCCCTCAAAAAAGAAAAATCCAGAATTTTGTAATAATTATATCAAAACCTAAGTTCACTGCTCATGGAAATAAAATGTTCACCAATCACCAACAGAGCTGTCGGAATACGACAACATGTAAAACTTTTTGCAATAAGCGGCGAATACCACTCTAAGGGAATATGTTTTCAATACCTAGAAAACTGAAAAAGTCATAAAATTATATAGTTATTACTAATTACGAAATAAGAATATCCATCAGGGACTATAGGATATATCATAGCCAATATACATAGAGCAAGACAAGGAAAATTACAAGGCCTTGTAGAACCTAGAGGAAAGTGTACCAACGGAAGAGGCTGAGACAAGTATTCCCCGCCACAGGTCTTTCAGTTCATCGAACCTGAACTCTACATGCCAAATAGCCCCAGTGAATCCAACTAAAGCAGCAACATACAACGCATGGAGAGAAGAAACTAGAATTATCCAGTACGTCCCCATATGACAGCGATTATTTAGAGGCTTCTTTATATGGATAACTACAGAAAATGCCAGTAATCTGTTAGAAGCTGCAAAATGTAGAGGAGAAAGAGCAAATGAAGGAGTGAAAAACCATGCAAACAATAATCAGTTCAAAAGAGCTCCAGGCTGGTGACTAATGGCATGTACAAACAACACTTCAGTTGGCTAGACCACTCAAGTCAACAGACCGTAGAAAATTTAAAATCACTTGCATGAATATAATGAACTGAAATAACAGTCTCAGATTGGAGAAAGTCAAATTACTGTAATGTTCAGCCAAGATTATACATTGATAATTTACAGTTGAATACAATTCCATGATAGACAAAGTGCCCTTCCCAAGATTGTCAAACTTACTGGAGTCATTTCTAAGACTGTTCAACCCAAAGCACTGTACCAATTTAAGTGGTAGCATATGATAACTGGAGAAATGGGGCTTGACATTGTTATTTGAGAATATTTTTTTATGAATTTTGGTACGCATGCCTTGCTCATCATGAACTTCCACAGATGAAATGTGTCTTTGTTCTAGGGAATTCTCTTCCCCTGCTACACTAATGCCATAATAGATAATTTTCATCATTTTATCATGTTTTTGACATAAGATTCCTTTGCACGGTTATTTAAATTTATGAGAAAGCAAAAGAAAATTATTTAAAAAGAACATCGAGTTTGAAGCTCCTCTGCCTCATAAAGTGTTCCTGTATATAAATTACACCCCAGTAATCCAGGAAACAATAAGTCTGAGAACTGCATATCTGTACTTTGGCTGTTGAAAGCATAAATATGAAAAATGTATAAAAAATGAAAATTGAGTTGTTAATGTCTGCTGCTACAAATATTCTCTTCCAAAATGGGGTATAAACTATAAACTAGGAAAGAAGGCAATACGAACAATAGTGCACTCATTCAAAGACAGAGTACCATAAGAAAAAACCTGGAAGGAAAAAAAAAAAGGGTACAATCGGGACCGAACTCAGCAAAGATACTTTCAAGGAAATAAGAATCTGTATGAAATAGGCTTTACATATATTAAACTTTAAATATAAAAAGAGGCCCTAAAGAAAAGTGGTTTCTTCATTCAAAAATATTACTGCCAAATTCATTAAAAATATTACTGCTCCATATTGTTTTGAATTATTGCTCCATATGCATCTTAATTTCATTGTAGGAACTCCAATTTGACAAGATAAACATCCAAATAAGTAAATTCATTCAATTTAGAGACTCTTACATGCAGCCACAGCAATCCATGGCAAAAGAATTAGTGGAAGAAATATATAAGATCTGATCAGTGGTAAACGCCTCCTGAAATATCAGTAGTAAGTAGAGCATTTTCTGATAAATAATAAAATAGTCACAAATAGCCCAATTCTAACAGCTCTAGTGAAGTAGTGCAGTAGGCACAAATGGTTTGAGGCAAGACAGGAACAAATTCTTGGGTTAAACATGAGCTATGTCTGTAAAATAGTCACATCATGAACAACAATAGAAAGAAAAATCAAGGCCCCATACGTTCATGTTGTCGACCTGTTTATTGTTTCAATTGTCACAGAACAATAACCAAGCATCCGATTGGTCCCAAGGACCTTGGCTTGGATGTAGTCGGGTGGGATGATGTAATGTGGGGAGGGTCAATCTACAGTCAGAATGTTTCAATCCTCAGGGTTTAGAGTTTAACTAAATCAACATCCAATAGTCCTAGGGATTTGGAATAAGGTTAGGCCCCTTAACAATAAATATAAGAGTAGGCACCACATCATGGGTTCGAGTCCTAGAGAAGGCAGCTTATAGGCTAGATTAAAATGTCTTGGTATTATATATGAACATACTATTAAGTCATTGAATATTGATAGGTGCGTGGAGCCGCCAAATGAGAAAAGGCTACCATCATGCCAATGCCAATAAAGTGGACCGTCATGGACATCAAGTTTGGAAGTGTGGTGGAATATTAGATTCTAAGAATTAAGGGTTTAACCAAATCAGTATCCAACAGTCTTAGGGCTTTTGGATCAATGGTTGGGCCCTTAAAACTTTGGTATTAGAGCAGGCACAACGTCACGAGTGTGAGTCACAAAGGGGGCAACCTATACACTGGATTAGAATGTCTTGGTATTATTGATAGGCATAGTTTTAAGTCATTGAATATTGATAGGTGAATGGAGCCAGAGAAAGAGAAAGGGCTACTATCAGGTTAGTGTCAATAGAGTGAGCCACCCTGGACATCAGATTCGAAAGCATGGTGGAATGTTACGATCATAAAGGTTAAGGGTTTAACCAAATCAATATCCAACGGTCCTAGAGATTTTGGATATGTGGTTAGACCCTTAACATAGAACAACCAAGTTACGACCCAACATCAAGGTTCACAATTGCAGTGGAGTATTAATTTCAATTATGTAAAAACTTTACTGAACTTGACGAATATGTAGTATAGTTGAAATGCCTGCGTAATGCGACAGCTTAGCAGCAAACCGAATCCAAATGGGCCTTCTATCCAGACTGAAACCAAAAGATAGTCAAAATCAACGCTCCTAAGAAATAAGCATTTGCATAAAAAAATACAAGCTTAAAAAGGTTGTAACTAGTAACAGAAGTGAAAAACCTGCCCAAAAATAGCAAGACTGCCACCAATGCCTCTTCTCGAATCTTAGGAAACCGTAGGACACCTGCATGGACCGTGGGTTAACAGTATGGTAAAAATTATAAACTAAAAAGTCCATTACAGCAACTTGTGGCGGACAAAGTCGTCAAAAACATCGAAGGGTAACAAAACAAAACAATTATACATCTATAATTTACCGCAATGGCCAACAGAAGGTTGAAGCTGGCAAAAACTTGAATCACTGGAACCCAAAAGCCACTGTTTTTAGTACGAGGAACCTCATGAACCAGAAACGGCAAAATTAATCGTAAGAGGAGCCTGAAAAAAACGAGACAATAACACAGCTTATGGATCCAAAAAATAAAAAATAAAAAAGGTCGCTTCAGGGAGAAAACACCCAGAAAATTTCCGATCTTCTACTTGCACTGGAACTCGCAGAGACATTTCATCAAACATACACCACATATACAAAACAGTAACAAAATTCCACTCCCAACAACTTGATTAAAAAGTTGTATCAAAAGATTAACACTTAAAGAAGAAGGAAACGTACAAGATCATAGAGAGGATGGATATGGCGATGGCTATGTAGTCGGTGACACAGCCTCCTTTCACTGCACAGCTCGCCATTTTTCTCGCATAAAAGAAGATCTTCGGCCTCCGAATTAGAATCCAGTAATTGTAGCATTAGACCCATCTAAAAGATCTAACCCATCTAAGAATCAATTCTCAATAGTCAATAACAATGACATCTACGTGAATCGTGATGTTTGAATGAAATCTTGGCTTCAAACTTCGAAGTTTAGGCGTGGCTTTTATTTATTAATCAATCATATCTTGTCCCATTGGACGCAGCAATTTTTTGACTAGTTTCCATAATATGCACGTGCCATTGCATGAGTTTAATCATGAACACGTGGCATGCATTTTGCAATATTATTATAGAAAATGGCGCTAATTGGCATTGTAATTTTGAAACGACCTAATAATAAAAATTAACATTTGAATAAATAAGAGTTTGTAAAAAAAACAATTAAGAGTTGAAACGTCATACCAACTGTACGAATGTTTAATAGCAAGTACTAATATTTCATTAGTATCTCACTATGCTGCCATGACACTAATAATCCATCCTTAAATTTTAAGGGTGGCTCAACGGGAAATTAGTAGTGAATGTTTTCAAAACTTTGGTTGGGATTTTTTCTTTTTATTTTTAAGTCATATTAGGTTAGTTGGTTATGAAAAGCATTTGTGAATCATAATTGGGATTCTTTACTTTTCTTTTTCTTTTTTCAATCGAAGGCAATAGAGGGCTAAGGTTGCTATGTCCACACTAGGCAGGAACTAGGAACGCACCACCGACCAGTTTTGTACAACAAAATCAAATTTCATATATACAGTTGGCTGAAAGCCTGAAAATCAAGCAGACGCTACTTCTTTCATAACTTCTCTGAGGAATTTGATGTGTATCGCCACAAAAACCCTCCAACCAGGTTGTTTACTGCATGAGAAGCCATGGGAACGATGATGCTAGAAGACACAATTGTGGCATAACCATACACAAGCCCAACAAAAGATGCCCTGAAACATGTCAAACAATAAAATCATGATTGGTTGCAGCCAAAGGTTCTTGAACAGTTTGATCATTAGGCATCTAAGGAAACACCCAGAGTTTCTTTTGGCTTTCTAAGACATTTGAATAAGAAAGTGAAAAATATAAGATACAACAAGAAGGGCATACTAAATATTTGAATACTGTCTGTTTAAAACAAACCAGACAGCCAATGGAATTGAATTATCATTTAATTTGTGGAAAATGAAATCTCCATCAAGTCAAGAAGATGAGTACCAGACTGCAAAGGAGTACTTTCGGCCGCTGCCCAAGTGTAGAGCACCAAAAACAGCAGCAACCAGCAAGACACTCTTCAAATTGAATCCAAAAAGTGGTAGCAGTGCGCCACGAAAAAGCAGTTCCTACACAACCGAGGCATGTAACTGTACAATCTTAATAGAACTATAATTGAAAAAGAACCAAACACACACAAATTAATAGAACATAGTTTTCTTTGCTTATTACCTCGCTGATACCAGGCAGAAATGCAACGATTATGTAATCCAAAAGCTCAAGTGAAGCAAGAACCTGCATTAGAAATAGGATGTCGTTGGAATTCAACAAAGTCAGTTAAGAATCAATGCAAACTTGCAGCCCATCAGCCGCAAGGAATGCCAGCAAAAACTGGACGTGAGCAAAGTCTGACCTACAAAATAATCTCAACCTATGTGATGTGGTTTCTTTTTTCGGGAGAGAGAAAAGTCAGTAGGGCTACCTGCTGGTTGGCTGCTTCACTAGACTCGGCAAAATCAGGCCACGTCTTCAGTAGTAGATATCGGCATGATGATATCAGAACAACTAATCCTGTAATCAACTCAAGATGCCACATCTCAAAACCAACTGTAAACAGCAAAAAGATTACACTCTTTAAAAGTAATGAAACATCTAATTCCAGTCTGCCACATAAGAGCCAAAAAGGCAAAAATGAAGTACATGAAATCTAAAATACTGGGAAGGTGATTCCACATTACAATGACACATTGACACTCTTCACACTATTTACCTGTCATAAGAACTTTTTTCAATAAAGAATCTAGGTAATCTCTATTTCAATATATATCTTGTCCTGTTTGACAATTTAAAAAATGAGCACATTTTGATTGTCTAGTAATATTTCTTTTGACAATCAGATCCCAAAATTATTTTCCAGATCCATGAAAAAACATAGTTGTGCTTTCAAACTCTAGAAAAATAAAGCAAAAGACTTGGTTTGAATTTGGTATCAGCCATTCCATTGTCCCATTAGAGGATGATTGAATGAGTATAAGCAGAATGAAAGTCTGAAGAGAAGCTGCGTCCATGGGCAACTAACCTGGCTATTGGTAAGCAATAAACTTCCTTCATCACTTTTCTATTTCAACCCAGTCTTTATTTTTATTTTTTTTCAACTTATTTATTCATGTTTTGCTAAGCAAGATTAGAACCTAAACCAGCGCTACTTCCAGTCCACCCTATTATGCATAAGCCAGGTCCTTTGGGGTATGCAGTGAAAACCAACAGTTATGCAAACGAGCATAAGTCTATCAGTATGTTAAATTAAGGCAACGAGCTACCTTCCTGATCCTTCTATGATGTCGAAATATGGACAAAGAACTATTTTCCAGCCTTCTAGCCCTTGTCATTTAAGTAGGGCACATTATACAATTGTCCCCATTACTCGATAATTTTTCCCTTGGTAAACCTCTAAGGAAAAGCATCACATTGCGAAGGGCCTGTGCCATTTTTCTTGTTCTAAACATTGACGTGCAATCCCCAAATGCTACTAATGTTTCAGGACAACTCATATTAGATGACTACCAAGATCCTATTTGCTCAGTTTTCTAAATTTGTCTTGTCAAACTAAATCGACTGTGTGCATTCTGCAAAGGAAACAAGCATCTCAACTTGAAATAAGAAGTGGAAACAAAATGTATACATGATACTTCTGTGGAGCAGTCAAGGATCGGCAATCCTTCCACTGAAGCAACATGAGATACCTGCAAGTTGCAGTTATGGAACAACATTTAAAACACAGATGATTGACCATATTAAGCATAATTTTTTTATATTGAAATTGAGAGTATTCTTTTCCTCCAAAGTGAGGAGTCCTGACTAAAACCAAGAACTCAGGCCTAAGTTAAAAAGCTTTAATTCATTCAATTTTTATCACTGATGTTCAGTGTCTGCTGAACTTGAATAGTTATAGTCAGTAGAAACAGAGTCATATGGACCCTGATTGCAATCAAACAATAAAATAGTACATTACTAACAGAATATAACCAGATACAAGGATGCATTCTTTGCCACACACAAGAGGATGAAGAAGAGGGGAACTACCTGTTGAATGTTTAGATCATCACAAAATTGAAAATGTCATCCTGCAACTTCCAAACCTGGCAGACAATTTTTTTTTTTTTTTTCTTTTTTACTTTTCAATAGTTAATTAAAAATAAAGGAAAAAAAAAAAAGTGAAAAATCTACTGGCAATAGAGGAGGAAGTAAATACAAGTTAAATTCACAGATGATGAGGAACTAGAATGGAGGGAAAGGATGTAAGAATGACTAGGTGGTCATTAAGAACCCAGGAAAAATAACTCCTACAGACAAAAATATAGTAGAACGACAAAGGTATTATGCAAGAAAGTAAGCCTACCTGTCGAATTATTATACCCAATGAAGCTATCAGTCCGGAAGTGACAGTGCATGCCTGAAGCACTGTACTCCTGGAAGGTATTGTAGCAGAATTCAGTGCCGCTGAATTTTCAAAAGAGTCAACCATGTTGTCATCTTGAACATCGTTATCTTTTGTAGGAGGACTATCTACTACACTTTTAGGTGGTTGTCCATCTCTTCTCAATTTCTTCACTGAGTTCCGACTCGCAAAAGCCCTTGTCTTTAATCTTAAACCCTGCAAAACAAGTCTATTAGTATTAGATAATGTAAATAAAAATTATAGTATTTTTCTCAAATTAGAGATCAAATAACAAATTTTGAGAAGCTCACACTGCACAATTTAGCAGGTAAAACCTTTTGCGAATCATAGATGTAAATGAACTCCCCGCCTGATCACATGTTATCACATTTGAACAATCATATTAGAGTTGAGCCCTTAACAAATAACAATTTCATTATCAACGGAGATGGGGTAGATTGACATCAAGATTGTAACTTTAGCATGGAATGTTATGATGGAATTGAATAACGAGGCCGCATTTTTATTCTAAGTCCTAAAGTATAGCAACAAAAAGACAGTAATAATAAAACAACATTCGACTTACAAACCTTCAAAATCCTTGTGTTGCAACTTGCAACCACAACATTTGGGTGATTAAAACATCAAATTAAAGCTTTATGAGAAGCCATGAAAGGCCCAACTTAATTGCATAGACCAAGATCAAAGAAGAACCAACGCCAACCCAAGTGCGTGAATTGAAATGCTTAAGCATAACTAAGGATAACTGTCATTTTATCTTTCTTGTTTGATATATATGTTAGTGGGTGAAGAACAAAAACTAAGGAAGACAAAACGAGAGAGAAAGTGAGATATAATCAAGGAGTTCGAGAAAAACCGACCCATAAAAGTAGACTTCCTGCAGGGAAAGAGGGTTGTAGAGACACTGTTTGTTCTGTTCCACCAACAGTTCGTAGTGAGCAGACCCATACTAGATAACAGCTTCAAATTCCAAACGGGTGCACGCGGATGTCTGTTATACTCCAACTAGTTCTTCAGCAAAGCAACTGAGGAAATCAGAGAAAAAATCCGACTTTTTTCGTTTCCGTTGGGAAAAAATTACTGCTTTTGGAGTTCTTTCGGTTGAGAAACTGGAAAGACAGACACCCCAAGAAATGGCTAATGAACGGGAAACTCAACTCTGATGGAATGGAATAAACAGTTTCCACCTACCGTTTATTTTTCCGACTTCATCAGCATTCTCTCTGGGTTTTGAGCTTTCGCCACGTGGGCTCTTTGGAGGGTGGTTTTGGAAATTCGGTGACCTTTTTTTAAAAAAAAAAAAAACTTAAATTATCTTTTAGATTATGGAAGGAAAAACCTTAACTGTCATTTTTAAAAATAGACACATGTAATTTTTATAGATTAGATTGGAAAAATTTTAGAAGAAAACTTTGTCCTAAATATACATGCAAAAATGTGAAATTTTCTATATTTTTAAGCTGTCATTTTTTCTTTCGAGCGTACTTCTAAACGAAATATTTTCTACCATTTTCTTTAAAAACAGGCATTTGACTTGCAAAATCAAAGGGTCAAATGCACTATTGGGCTACTTGCGCTTGCCGCTTAGGCATGGAACTATAGCAAAATTTGATTGATGTGAAAATAAAGTAAGGATGTTTTGTATGAAAAAGTGAAAAAAAATATATTTAATATTTTTTATTTGAATAGTAATAAAAAATAATTAATGTGATGTAAAAAGTAAGAATGTTGGAGGTTGATTTTTATTTTATTTTATTTTATTTTGCAAATACATCAGAAACTGAAACAAGCAAAACAAAGAACAATTAAAAACAGAAAATCAAACTAAAAGATAAGATCTTTGCTATTACAAATAGGATAAGCAGGGGTAAGGTAAATGAATAGGAATGCAACCATAATGAATTTCTACCCAATACACCACATAATGGGCGCAGAAGTTCACACTTACGTAAACTTTTTTTGCTCTCCAACATTCAAGCTTTTTTTAGGCCAAAGGCAAACAACCCCTAAAAGATAACCCTCCACCATTCTCTTCCTTCTGCCAAAGACTACTAGTAACATTGAAACAAATTCTAGAATTAATCCCGGTATTACATTTTGTTCGGCATTCAGAATGAACCGATGGGGATTGGAACTGAGGATTCAGTTGTTAGTATTGACTCTATTGAGCGAGGATATATGATTGGTCCAATGCAATATAATATAAGAAAGGAAAGATTGGTTAGTTGGTACACTATAAGATATGTTTACGTTCAAATTAAGTCCAAAATAATACATACTTGCGCATGTATAGACATGTACACAAGTATAATTTTTTGTTCAATCAACAATGAAGTTGTAAATAATGGATAATTTTTCTCTAAATTGGGTAGGAAATTTTTTAAAACATATCTAAGTATAGAAAGATGAATTAGAATAAAGGGTTTGTTACTACAGGATTTCATGTTCATCTACTGTACTTCATACCATAGCTCAAAATTCCAACGGGACAAAAGAAGTAATTGAAGTAGGCACATTCTATTCAAGCTATAAGGCTTGGATTCCCTGGAACCCTAAAAATGATTGCAGAGAATCATTATGGTGATGGAACCATGTATATAAACATGTTAACCACAGTTACAAAGAATGGGAAGAAAAAAATGACTACCCTATGATACAATTTGCGGAGGCAGAGGATAAATGTTGAGGTGTGGTCCAGCGTAGAGACGATCACAGAATTCGCTACAAAATGGTTCCCAAAAGCCAAATATGCAATAGGAGGCAATAAGCTATAAGGCCCAGCCTTGCTCGGGGACGACTCATCAAAACTCGGCCACCAGATACCCTGCATGCATGCATAGATTGAAATTAGGTTTCAACACAAATAATGGAAGTAGAGGTGATGATGGGAGGCATTGGTTGCAACTGCTACCAAAAGGATTACTACTTGAATCTCAGGCTTAGTTAGGGTTTATCTCCCTAGGCTACGTTTCCCGAGATATGAGTGAGAGAATCTAATAAAATAAACATATAAACACGCAGAATGGAAGGAGGCTTTCAATTTCCTCGCTAACTAAAACAGACAATATGGCACATTACCAAATTCCATCAATTCGATCTGCCATCAACTTTCCTTGTATTGGAATGAGACCTGATGTGTTCAGAGACTTGAATACATGACCTGGAAAAGAGGGGAAAAAGACATAAGCTTTCTGAGCTTTTTAAACTTGTATTTGGATGAGGATTATAAAGAAGGCAAACCTTTGTCCTCATCAGTTCCCTCATTGTTGATCAAATGTTCAGATTCTGAGTCGATGTTGATTGCCAGATGGTCAGTTGAACCCTTTCTCAGAGTTCGCACATGAGCAGCTGGGTGGACAGGAGATATTGAACTCTGTCCAACTGAGCCCTGCATAACCATTGAAAAGCAATATAACTTATACGTGCATCTTTCTATATTTTGCAAAGTTTTGATTCACCAAAAGGACAAGCATAAGAGGATACATGCAACAATGCTGGTAAAAAGCAAACCAACATAATCGGTATCATATAGCATTGCTCCGCCTTATGTACATCTTTGTTCATTTATATGTTTTTTCATGGATCTGGAAAATAATTTTGGGGTCTGATTGTCAAAAGAAGTATTACTAGATAATCAAAATGTGCTCATTTTTAAAATTGTCAAACAGGACAAGATATATATTGAAATAGAGATTACCTAGATTCTTTATTGAAAAAAGTTCTTACGATGGGTAAGTAGCGTGAAGAATGTCATTGTGATGTGGAATCACCTTTCCAGTATTTTAGATTTCATATACTTCATTTTTAGCTCTTATGTGGCAGAGTGGAATTAGATGTTTCGTTACTTTAAAGAGTAATCTTTTTGCTGTTAACATCTGACCTGAATTTTAAAATTCACGAGAGAGCATTGAAGTATAATGGGAAATAATATAAGATATTTACCGCATCTTCAATTTCAGATATCTCTGACCCCATAGGCAATGATGGTGCTTCAAAGATGTTCCTTTCCTGAACAATCTCCGGTTGAGCACTCCTACCTTCTACTGAATCTTCAAGTAATTTAACTTTGATTGACAATTCATCTACAGCCTTTTGACTTGCAAACAACTCTGTACCAAGTTCCTGAGCTTTTGATTTTGAATTTTCAGATTCCAAAAGCATGTCCATAACCTGCTTTTCTAATACCGACAAAAGTCCCTTCACTCCAGCAAATTTTTGGTCTACTAAATCTCTACCTCTGAACATACCTATAATGTTCTCCAAACCAAACATGAGCTCAGACAGTTCATTCTTCATTTTTTCTGAATCTTCTTTGTCTCTAATGTGTTTTTCAGCTTCACCCTTCAGATGCTCAATTTCAAGAATCTGTGTTGTAAGGGTCGACTCTAGCTCTTCTTTGTCAAGAGATAATAAATTTACTTGTTGCCACAATCCAGTGACACTATCAATGATGTTAAAGAGCTTCTTTACATGAGCTGAATTATGGGGCTCCACATCTCCTACTTCTGACTCTGCTATAGGGAGTTCAATCTCTTTAATTTTGTCGAAGAGAGTTTTCATTTGTGATGCTGACAGGAGGGAGACTTCTGCCTCTGAAACAACAAATATAAACAAACAAATCAGAAGAAAAACGACAGAAAAAATAATAACCAAAATAGACTTGTGCAGCAAGATCCTATCAAAGATGTTTACCTTGTTCTTTCATTGACAGAGTAGTGTACAAAGAGGAAACTTCTGCCTCTCTTTCCTTTAACTTGTCCTCTATGGTTTGATAATCCTCTAGTTTAAGCCTCAGCTCACTGCATGAATTTTGTAATGCTTCTACATCAGCCTCCATCTTGGAAACCATATTTTGGTTTAGATCCCTTTCTTCCATAGCTTTTTCAAAACCTTTTCTGCTTTCCTTCAATTTATTCTGCAATTCTTCAATTGTAGCAGCTGCCATATTACTTGTGCTCTCAAACTGTTTAATTAGAGCTTGAGCTTTTCTAGTAGCCAATAACAACTTGTTTGCAGCTTCAAGATGTTTTCTGCCATCAACCCCTTGCTGCCTCACTATTGAGGCATCTCCTTCACTTTCTCTCATTTCCAGGATTAAACTATGATTCATTCTCTCAAGCTCAGGAACATAGCTGAGTTCCAATAGATTGTTCTTCACTTGAAACTGCAGTTCTCTCGTAGCATCGGTACAAAGAGACAATAAAGTCTTAACATCATCCTCTAACATGCTTATGGTAGTCTCCTGTTCCTGTTTATACATTTCTAGATTCTTTGTTTTTTGTTTCGAAGATTCAATGTGCTCAACTATAGCTACTACTCCATCCTCTACTGCCTGTAATTTTCTAAACAAAACTGCAATAAACTCATCCACTAAAGATGAGAAACCTTCAAACTTATCAGCAAGAACTTTGTTTTTCGACTGGAACCCTTCCACAGTCTTTCTAAAATGTGAAGATATATTATCACCATTTGCATCACTTACCCAGTTGTTATCGATTTCAACATTAACAATATTATCAATGTTATCTGAGAAAGGTTTCGTAACATGTGAATTATCCTGAAATAAGAAAAACAAGGTAATCAGAGAAAAGCTGGAAAAGATTAGCTAGGAGGAACCAAGAACATTTAAATTCTTTTGTGTTCTACATAGAAAACGAAAGCGAGCAAGCAAGCACGAGAGATCCCCAAGAACTAACAAAGAGCCCAAACCTAAGAAATTGTCATCTGTTCTCAAAAACACTCAAGTGATATTCTTACACATGCATATTTCAAAACATTGGCATATTCATTTTTCATTTAGAATCATTATTACATATGAAGATGATTTGTCAATGATAACAATTCCAAAAGACCAGACTGATTGCTGTATAAAAAATGATGCACTCAGAATGATAACAAGTTAAAACAATTACTAATCACAGAATCGAGGTACAAAAAGCAACAGCTAAATGCAAACACATGGGGAGCCACCAAAATAGCCTCCCCATAAGAATGGAAGGGAGGGTAAGATCGTGAATTCAAAACTCCACCTGTGCACTGCATATACTACTTATCAATAGAAAGAGAAGTGTGCATTTAACAAGATATTGAAAACCATAGATATGTAATATTTTACCTCCATGACATGTCGACTTTGCAGCTCTTCTAAATCCATGTCAACGAAACGGTCCCTTATTTTTTTAAGAATGAAATCCATATTTTTCAGGCTCTCAAATTTCTTCTCGAAGCATTCTTTCGCTTTGGATAACAGAGTGTCATCTTTCATAATTAGTTGAAGATCATTATAGTGTCCAGCGAGCTCTACTGATTTGCTCTCTAAGCTGCCACTGGTTCCAGCCAACTCTTCCAGGGCTGCACTTAACTTGGAATTAAGTGATAAGACCTCCTCTTCAGCATTTTTCTTTGCACTTTCAAGTACCGAAATATCATTGTCTGCCCTCAACTGTGCGTCTTCCAGTGATTTTATAGTTGCATATGCATCTGCCAGCTTGTCAGCCTGGGACCCAGCTTCCTCTTGCAGCTTCTTTAGCTCATTCTCTAAATTGGTTCTACCCACATGGGCACCATTATTTTGCTCAGTCAGCAAAGCAATATTGGTCTGTACCTGAGACAGTGAATCTTCAAGTGACTTTATAGTTTTGTAGGCTTCTGTTAGTTTACTGGTCTGAATAGCAACTTCCTCTTTCACTTTCTCTAGCTCCATCTCTGCATCAGCTCTACTTGCTTGAGCCTCTTCTCTCTCTTTGAAGAGCATGGAATTATTATTTCCTGCTAGTGACAACGCCTCTTCAAGTGACTTCCTAGCTGCACAAGCCTCGACAAACTTGCAAGTCTGGGAACAAGCTTCTTCTATTGCTTTCTGTAACTCTTGCTCAACATTTGTCTTACCAACTTCTAT
Organism: Carpinus fangiana; assembly: GCA_006937295.1. Taxonomy (NCBI): domain Eukaryota; kingdom Viridiplantae; phylum Streptophyta; class Magnoliopsida; order Fagales; family Betulaceae; genus Carpinus; species Carpinus fangiana. The sequence goes on from CM017323.1 coordinate 25,714,267, forward strand.
ATCCTTTTTTGCTTCAGCAAGTCGAGAAATATTAGTCTCTGCAACTGACAAAGCCTCTTCCAACGATCTCACATTTGCTTGGGCTTCTTCTATTTCTTTCTTTAACTCTTGCTCAACATTTGACTTACCAACTTCTATTTCCCTTTTTTCTTCAGCAAGTCGAGAAATATTAGTCTCTGCAACTGACAAAGCATCTTCCAGCGATCTCACAGTTGCTTGGGCTTCTTCTATTGCGTTCTTCAACTCTTGTTCAACATTTGTCTTACCAACTTCTATTTCTCTTTTTTCTTCAGCATGTCGAGAAATATTAGTCTCTGCAACTGACAAAGCATCTTCCAGCGATCTCACAGTTGCTTGGGCTTCTGCTAGCTTACTAGCCAGAGTACTAGCATTCTCATTTACCTTCCCCAACTCTTGCTCTGCACATGTCTTAGCATCCACGCATTCATTAATGTACCCAGCAAGCCAGTTCACCTTTTCTACTGGATCTTCAAAAACTGATTCAACAGGAAGAACAATGCCCTCAATAGATTCAACTACTCTCTGTAGCGATTTATTTCTCTCCAATAAGAATTGCTCAAGTTGATCCCGTTGATCTTTCATAGCAACAAGATCAGCCTCCAACACTGGGATGCGCTCTACATCAGTAGACAATCCATTGATCTGGTCCCTGCAGTCAGCAACTGCGGATTCTTGCTGTTGTAACTCAAGCTTCAACTTCTCGATTTCTGAGTTCTTTTCCCCCAGAAGGTTTTTCAAGTTCTCTCGATCTTGAACTAGTCCCTTGCCTTTCTTAACTGCCATGGATAACTTCTCCCTCAGGAGAGAAGACTTCTCTTCTGACATTTCAAGATCTTTCTGTAGAGAGCCCTTTTCCTCTTTTGAAGCTACAAGTTCTTCATATACCAACTTTAACTCATTCGACAGCTTATCCACCTCTGACCTCACCATCATCTCTTCTTTGAGCAACGTGTCACACAGCATCAACTCTTGATCTCTTACATATAAATGACTTAGAACTCTTTCAAACAACTCTTCGTTAACATGGGAAGAATCTGAAGAGGCACTGCTCTGTTCTTTTATCTTCTTCAAGCATCTTTGAATGAGCGCAGAATTGTCAGAGGAGGACTGGTAGACCCCTTCTTCATTTCCCATTTCGGTTCCAGAAACCTCAAGTAACATATTCACTATCTGATCCTTCTCCGATGAAACTTGTAGCTCTTTCTCAACAATCTCTTCGTATTTTCTCATCAGATCAGCCAACTCTGTTTGAAGTGAATCCTTTTCCTCTAATTCTGCCGAAAGTGAAGCACTTAAGCTGTTCTTCTCTAACAAAACTTGGTGCTCTTTTTCAACAATCTTTTCACATTTGCTCATCACGTCAGCCAACTCCGTTTGAAGATAATCCTTCTCCTGTAATTCTGCCGAAAGTGAAGCACTTAAACGGTCAATCTCATTATGAGCAGCTTCCCTTGATTTAGCAATTTCATCCTGCAAAGTACTTATTTCATCCTTGGCCCTGTAAAATGATTCCTTAAGCCAACCCACTCGAGCTTCCAAGTCAGATGATGAAACAATTTCTGGTAGTTCAATTGAGGAAAAGACATCTTTCAAGTTTTGGAATTCCAGTGAAACACCCTTCAGTACATTTCTCTCATCCACAAGCCATCTAAATCTCTCAACGATATCCATCGATTGAATTTCCTCAGGTACACCGGTTTGAGACAAAATCTCTTCAACCATTTTGAGAATAGAATCCCTTTGCAATAGTGTTTCCTGCAGATACGCCACCAAATTTTCACTTCTGACCAACTCCCCCTTACTTAGTTCAGCAGCCTCCAACGCACTTGACTTCTCTTGCAATTCACTTAAACATTTCTCGAGCTCACTTGTTTTCTCAGCCAGAGACTGCTTCAATGAGTCCCTATGTTGTACCAATGCCTTCCCTTTTGTCACAGCCATAGTTAGCTTCTCTCTGGTATTAGCACACCTAACCTTCTCCTGCTCAAGTTCTATTTTTGTGTTCCCAAGTTCCGCATTCACTGTTTCAACCATTACTTTGTCTTTCTCAATTTGTTCCACCAATTTCCTATTTTCATCTTCTAGTTGTCGTACTCTGTCAATTAACAACAAGGTGCTTTTCTCAACCTGAGCGATCTTCCCACTGCCATAACCATCCAATTCTTCTTCTTGACGACCTACCAAGCCTAGAGCATCCAACATCCTGTTCACTACATCCTCGATGCCCTGATCGTTTTCATTCCGAACTGAACCCAGGTAAGATGCTACGACATCATTTGACATCGAAAGCTCACTAACCCTTGCATTGAGACCTTCAATCTCAGCATGAAGCTCTCTCATCTTCGCCTCATACCGCAACCGCTCTTCCGAGGCAGTTCTAACAAACTGTGAGCAGTCCTTCACCATTTCAAGCAAAGGAGTACCGCCCACAAAACCATCCTCCTCACCCAGCAAAAGTTTAAGCTGGTGATGAAGCCCAGCAACCTCTCTAGCAAACAACTCCCTTTCTTCCTGCAATCAACAACAAGAACAATCAAAGACCAAAAACCCAAACCCCAAATTTTGATTCTCTCTCAAAAGAATTAATCTTTTTCCATTACTACTAGACTAGACTAGACAAAGCTTTCACCTTGTATTCCTTTGCAATGCTCTCTTGAGCTCCAGTCTCGTCCACACCGTTCTGCTCCTCAGAACTCTCTTCGGTCCCCATAGCCATCATTGCTTCCCTATTATCAGCATTCGCCGTGACCAACTCGTCTGGGCAGTCAACGAACATGTCCTCTTTCACTGCGTCTCCGATATCGTGCTCGACCTGATCATCCATCGGCGGCGAGGATTTCGATTCCTGCATATGGTGCGCCACCTAGCATATGAGACTGAAAACCTTCAATCTTCGCTACTAATTTCGCTGACTAACTAGGTTTACCTGGTCAAACTGGACTGTACGGATGTGCTCCGAATCCAATGCTTCAGTGGGATCCGAGTTGTTCTCGGTCCCAGAGTCTTGCAGTACTTGCTCTGAGCTATGGTTCTCAGCCATTTCAATCGCTCATAATCGAATTGCGTCCTCCTCAACCAAAACCAGATCTGAAAAATCAAGGATCCAATGTCAGCGCTGTGAATCTAGAAAAACAAAACCCTAGAAATTGATGATTAAAGATAGGGGTGTATTTGACCTGTAAACGAGAACAACGGCGCCGTTTTGCACCGTAGAACCGACGGTGATCGGAGAGTTCACGATTTGGCTTCGATTCGAATCGGACGACTTTGGAGGCGCTGAATTAAAGAACTGGAGGGAGCGGAGGCGTTACTCTGTCTTTTGGTTGGTGCATGTGAGACGCGACCGTTGTTCGTCCAGAGCTAACTCTTACCGTCTTTTTACGTACTGCAAGCCAAGTGGACAACGGTGAAAAACGGCACCTGCTTGCATGGAACACAGGGATGCTGCGGTGTCGTTTTTGTGGTTTTCGAATTTAGCTTGGAAAGCTGTCCTTAATATGAAAAATTGAATTATTATTGAACTCAAAAGACTGCATTCTCTATACGGTCATGATCCTCTTATAATATTTCTACGAGCTTAGAAAGACAAGAAACTAATTTTAACACAACCTAAAATGGATCAAATTGTGTAAAAGAGGAAACTCATAGAAATTAAGGAAAGTCTAAATCTTAAAAAGTTAACTAAATTAAGGAATAACTCGATTAGGAAATAATTGATTCATTGGCAAAATTAGAATATTGTGCAACTTATTTTGCATAAGATGGTTGGTTCGAGTTAACTTGGAGCATATTTCTAGTATAGTATTCTAGTTAAAACTTGGCTCGAGTGAACTTCTAGCAGAATATTCTATTTTGACTTAGCTCGGACTATCTTCTAATAAACTTTTAATAAAGTGCCGTGCACTCGATCTTATTTTGTCTTACATCACGAATAATGAAGAATGACATAACACGGTCTTTTTTAAAAAAAATATTTTCATCAACATCAAATAAGAATTAGATGGCTATTTTTAAGGTGGCAAAAGACTTTGGCAAGTTCATCCCATGTTTTCATACGTTTTTTCTGTCTCACCATGTGTGATATTTTGTTAATTAAAATGGAAAGTGAATTACTAAGACAAAGTTTTAATTCTATACCTCTTTTTTAATATCATGTTAAATTATTATTTGTTCCAAAAACATAAACTAATAAGAAAATAATTAATTTAATATTTTAACATTTTTCTACTTATCACGAAAGTTTTTTTTTTTTTTTTCAGAAGTCTTTATAGGAGGCAAAATACCAAGAAAAAAAAAAAAAAAAAAAGAGTGTAAACTCCAAGAGGAACCAATAAGACTCTATTACGCTGTGAGCTAATGATTTTCTTTGAACCCATTTCAAATTTAGATAAGGATCCTCTTCATTTCAAATTAAATAGATAATATTTATTTTACTGTCAGAATTTAAAATTTGTGTATTTAATAGTGTATAAGAAGTCAATATTAACACGTCTTTTTACAAGTTTAAATAATGTAAAATTATGTGCGATGACTTCTCAAACAAGATGGGACATAATTAATTAGTATATGTATCCCCTCCCTCAATGCTTTATATTCAGTCCACACATGACACTTCAAAATAGATTAATTAATTAGTATATGTATCCCCTCCCTGAATGCTTTATATTCAGTCCACACATATGACACTTCAAAATAGATCTCATATTTTATCAAACCAAAAAAGTAAGTTGAAGCGATTCTCATTGCATGCATGGGCAGAAACATGAGGGAGACAAATTGGGATTTGTCTCCTATAACACACGGTCAATTTGCACCAAATCCAGAGACTTTTGAAGATTTAGCTATGGCCAAGCAAATGCTAATACAACGGCCATATCTTTCCTGAAACCAGGGAGGTTCATACACGACCTCACCCCAAAGTAGTATAAATGCCTCCCTCCACCATTTGGTTGATAAAAACATCAAGAAACTCATACCTCAGTTGAGTAAAAACATGGCAAATTTGACGTACTTGTTCCTTCAAATTCCATTCTTCATCCTCTTGTTATCATTCTCTCCTTCATCTGCTACTTATGAGAACCGCAAGACCCTGACACCATCCCCACAACCCCAACCTTCACAAACCGATTACAAAGGTTGCTTTTCCAAGGTTTATGCTTTCGGAGATTCTTACACAGACACTGGGAACGCTCACTTCACGAATGGATTCCAGTCAATGTACCAACAGGGAACAAGCTCACCGCCATCGGGTAACTTACCTGGTTATCGACAATGTGATGGCCGCCTGGTCATTGATTACCTGTGTGAATATCTCTCCGTGCCCCACTTGTCAGCCTACAAAAACTCTTCCGCACAATTCTCAGGTGGTGCGAACTTTGCCATAGCCGGATCAACGGCTCTTTCATCTGACTTCTTCACTCAATCCAGAGTTGGCCACTCCCTGATGTGGAAACAAAACCCAGAGAGTTGCCAGACTCAAGTAGATTGGTTCCAGCAATATCTTGCGGACTATGACTGCAAGGGGAAAGATGAGGCTGCGTGCGAGGGAGAGATGGCGAACACACTCTTCTGGGTCGGTGAGATGGGTGGCAATGACTATGCTCGTCTCTATGGCTCTTCCTCTACTGTTCACAGTAGGCACCTAACGAGGCAAGCTGTTAGGAATGTCTGCGGACTTGTGACGGTAAGCATTTATACTACTACGCATGCATCCTTTTTCTGTAGTACGATGGTCTAACGATAAATACATGTTAGCTTTGGCTTGTCTCAGAAATTATAGCTTCCTTTTGCTAATATAAGAATCTCTAACAATTTCTTCCAACCCAAAATTTAATTTTATCACAACTCTTTTACAAAATGGTGCATAGAGGAGAGAATAAGGTGAAAACGGTTTTTATGTTTTGAGTTGGTTGAGAACAGAAAACAAAAGACGAACAAATTAGTCCATAGTGTTGGTGAAGTTTGCGTTTAAAAGAGCTTATATATATATGCTAATTAAGCCTGTTCTGTTTGACAGAGGTTGCTGGACAACGGTGCGAAGTATATCGTGGTTCAAGGGCTACCACCAGCAGGGTGCCTTCCAGTGCACGTGTCATCTTGCCCCTCGAATGAGCGTGATCAATTCGGGTGCTCAGCGAGAGTTAACTCGTTGATAATGGCCCACAACGATCTTCTCCAGAGGAAGTTGGAAGGAATTAGGCAACGATACCACAATTGTATGATCATCTATGCTGATTACTGGAGTGCATACCTAACAATACAGTCAAATTATAAGCAGTACCAATTTGAAGAACCAGTCAAGGCATGCTGTGGAGCTGGGGAAGGACCATTAAACTTTGACACAAATCACCTTTGTGGATCTACTGGCACGTCCACCTGCAAGGACTCCAAAAAGTACATTAACTGGGATGGGGTTCACTTCACCGAAGCCATGCATCAACACTTATCTGATCTCTTCTTCAATCAAAACTACTGTAAACCATCATTTGCTGAGCTGATTAAGAAGAAGAGAGGCACATCAGGTTACTAATTAATCCTATTTTTGATAGGTTTATACATGTATGTGCGCTCCGAATGGCTGCATTCAGAGAGCGGGATAATAATTTATTCTAGTTTATAGACATTTTACTATCTGCCTACCTTTCTATGGTAGGAAATTTGTTTCAATAACATAATATGTACCCTATTTCAGAAAGATCTGTCCCTTTTTTTTCATTACCACTGGGTCAATCACGTTTATTTCAACAGCAAGAAGAAAAGGCATTTAAATTGGTCCATCCATTCCTTTACATGAGGTTCTGCTGCTGTCTTCTTGAAGAACCTGATCAAGAGCCACGCTCACGGCAAGAACCATGTTTCTACTCACTAAGAAATTAAAACATTCTTTCTAATATGCCTGATAATCAGGGATAAAAACATATAACATGCCGAATATCAGCATATGGTAAACAAGTTAAATGTCTTTTGTGATATGAACAACAAAGAAGAATCAATTAATAGTTTCGTACATAACAGAAAGAACTGCAATGTATCAGAATATGTCAAATCTTCCAGTATTCATACATGACACTGTTGCACTGTCAGTTTTCTTATGAAGTTTCCTTGCGGCATGAGGGAAAAAGATCACGTGTTATTGTTGCTGTCTGAAGCTGTTCCTTAAATTGTGTGCACTTCTCAAGAAAATATTTTCACAGAAGCAAGCTAGCTATGGAACACAATCATATAGGAGTCAAAATCAGTAGCTAGATTAACAGAAAGTAATACTACATAAAAAGGTTGGTCCAACAACAACCAAAGGTCAAAAGCACACAAGGAGCCAATCAACTCTTAACAAATTCCAATCACAGAATCAGTTTGTTACGACTTTTCTGTGCCAATTCGATCTATTTTTGGCCATACCATTGCTCATTCATAATCATTTACATAGACAAGAAGTAGCTCGATATTTCTTGCAGTTGAAATGAGGTAATCTAACATGAGGAAAAAAGTAAATTCCCCCGGAGAATTGAGTAGGTATGGGATTTTTCCTCCTTTTTTCAGCTACAAGACCCGAACCACAGAAATCCACCATAAAGGGCTGATTGCTAATGCTTGTGGCAATAACACTGGACTTCCAATTGTCACAGAGTCATAATAGCAAGGAGAAACAACATGAAAACTAAATATTGAAAGACTTTATGCATAATATAACTTCCTCCTTATTCCCCCAGTCAATTACTTTGACACTGATACCAAATTCTAATAAACACGAGTAGCTTCAAAATTCGCAAACAAAGAGAGCCACCATATGCACCAAGTGCAGAGAGATCATAAGGCTTGATAAAATTAGAGAGTATCATGGAGCAAAATAGGTAGGAACATATGAAGCCAAATTCTGAACATGTATTATGTAGATTTCTCTATTCATAGTAATTACCGTTCAAAAAGAATAATACGAGTTTTTGCTGAAATCTGCACACCTCAATGTGCATTTTGCTGCACATTAGCATATTATTAACAGAAACAGGAATTTTCTGATACAAGAAATTTACCGTTAATCAGAAAACTATCTTAGACTGATACTTCTAATTATAAAATAAGCACAATTCAGAACCTGTCATTCTGTGTAAAAATCACAGAGAATTTCCTTACCAGACCCTTTTCACGATTGAAGGTCGGCTTTTTTCTATCTGTAGTCTGTACACAATTCTTCTTATTTACTTCAATTCAAATCAAGTATTCATAATACACTAAGAAAAGGGCATCGGGGTAATCTTTTGGGAGGCTGTTGACATAGAGGTAGAAACGCAATAGGTCCTCCTTGGAAACCGTTTCAGCATCAACAACATCATCATTACAAGTAAGCACCCATAAGTCTTCTGAGTTGACTCTCTTTAAGCTACCACGACAAAATGGGCAGGACTCTGACTTTGTGTTCCTGCAATTAGGAAAGAACACCATTAGAGTATATTGTGATAACTCTTGTTAATATTAACATCAGGATAGTAGTTACCAATTGCGATAGCATTTGATGCACATTGCATGACAGCAATTAGGCAAGACCATTTTGGTGCAAGGCTCCAAGCAAATTCCACATTCATCTTCTCTCTCCAAATTGACATTGACAAGTCTTCCATCTCCTTCCAACCTATTCCTGCCAGAACTTTCCATGCCTTGATTCCATTCTTTAGCTTTTGATTCTTCCAAGCTGCCATGGAGCCGTTGAAGAGATGGTAATATAACAGCTGCAATTTGGTTTTTGTTGAAACAATGTCAGAGTATATCCATGAACCATAACAAATGGAAAATTGCTAACTTTTTTTTTTTTTTTTGGTTCTTTTTAAGAACATAAGTAAATAACAGGTAGGCAATTTGCATACCATAAAAGTCCTTAATTGTTGCCTTCCTCCCGTGCGTGGATATATTTGGTCTGCCATCTGTATATACCTGCATAATGTAAGAGGGTTTCCAAAAAAATCATGCTCAGATTATTTAAACCAACAATTGCAAACCATTTTGAAAACACAGCTGCATCAGGCTTAAAGTAGAGGAGCCAACCTTGTATACAAGTATGTGGAAGAAGCTTAGATATCTGGGGAGCAGACATGTGCAAGAACAATCCATCCATTGTAGCAAAAACAGAAAGAGGGGTGCCAAGTGATTGTATACCAATTTCATTTGAAGACGTGCACCACCCTTGGCTCTTGGGATTGCATTAGCCCTAAAAACCCAGAATCCTAAATTTAGAGAAAAGTTTATCAAATAAAGCAGCATCTATCTTTACGTTTCAATCTAATCTTCCAGCCATAAATTCTTTCCAGTAGACCAATGATAGGTACTAAGCATGAAAAAGTCCCAATCAGGAGTGGACCCGTTTGGTTTTTCCCTCTAAAAACTCCCAGAGGAAACAAATTAATTTAAAGAATTCATTGCAGGAGGGGAAAAAATACAGCATAACACAAACGCCCAAATGGGTTCTTCTTTTTCTTTCCTTCTCCCTTTCAATTATCAAACAAGCAGAATAATTTACCAAACGTTGATCGTCAAAAGCTCAAAGCCCAAGCATATAAAACTATAAAAGGAAAGCAAACAAAGATAACATACAAAACAAAAACACCCAACTCCAGGAAAAACAAAACAAACTAAAATTGATAACACAATCAAAATAAATTAAAAAAAAAAAAAAAAAAAAAAACTCACAGAGCATTAGCATGCTGTATATCAGCCTCCAAGACTTCCAGTGAGTCCTGGTAAGACGAGCCTGCAAGCTGGTAATACATCATCTCCATCTCCACACACCTCTCTCTCTCTCTCTCTCTCTCTCTCTCTCTTCACAGAGAAACAAGTTTATAGAGCAAGAATTTCTCCTCGGACTTGATGTCAAGCTCCTCTCTTTTTTCTTCTCTTATCTCGGAACCTTTCTGGTAAGTTTTTTCTTTTTCTTTTTTTTTTTCTAAAAAAAAAAAGAACCTAATCTCCACGAAAAGACAAAACACAAAGGCAGCAGAGAGATACGTTTTCCAACTTGAGAACAAGGGCGGCTCTGAGCTTGTTTTGGTTTTGCTTTGGTTTTTTTTTAATGGTCAGAGAAAGCATACGCTTGAGAGTGCGGTTTCTTGTATGGCAGGATAGCGTTGGTGATGACGGATGGGATGGGGGGAGCCCACATTAACTTTTTTGGTCTTATCATTAATCTTGGTTTTCTTTTTTAATTCGCAAATTGCCCTTTCTATAGCCTTTGCTTATAATAATTATCATTATTATTATATTATACTAATAGCTGTAGCGCAGAAAATATTAATACTATGGAATCTTTCTTATGCGGCTATTAATCATTGATTACGAAAAACATCTTATTTATTAGCTTTTAATTTTTCGTCTTATTTTAATTTAGTCCCTAAACTTTTCGTTTTTTATAACAAAAGTCCTTCAATTTTAAATAAGTTGCCCTATCACTTTATCGTCAAAGTAGCCTTTTTTTAAAAAAAAAAAAAAAAATCTATCTCGTATATCATATTTGTCACATCTCGTAAACTTTAGCGTCTCATTCGAGATCTCTCTTTATGTACTCTAGCGTTTCATTCGAGATCTTTCTTTATGTATTTTTCTTTTGTTATTTCATGCTGTCTTCTTTTTCTTTTTTAAATCATGTGAATGATGCGATACTTGATTGACATGATAAATACATTGATATGCTGTTGACACTATGTGCATGATGTGTCAACGCGGCACATGCAATAAAAGAAGTTAAATTTGAGAGAAAAATGAATATATATATTAAAAACGAAGAAAACCCAAATATCTTATTGTATTTGAAATTGGAAATCCAATCCAAGGGGGTTAGATATATGATAGGGTAGGTTGTAAGTGACTCATTGTTGATTGTACAATCAGCCAACCCCAGTTGTTCAAAGGGTTCATTTAGGGCTTGAGTCCACTGTGGATGGTTGCAGATAGATTGCTGCAATTATTAGTATGCCCAGATGAAGTATTGTTATTGTTTAGGTGAGAGTTAGGTAGTTGATCTGACCAAATCCTTTTTTTTTTTTTTTTTTTTTTAAGGACTGACCAAATCCTTTAAATTGGGGTCAAATCGTATTAAAATTCACGTGGATGTGATGCAAATAATTGTTTATTAAGATTTAAAATTAATTAATGCTACGTAATTTTTATTCCTTAAATTATTTTGTCGCCGAGTATCTAATCATTATTTTTTGCTAGTAATTATACTTTTCTTCTTTCTTTCTTTTTTGTTTTTTTCAAATAATTCTTTGTACCTTCTACTATATATCAAAAGGTATTATATATTTGAAATATTTCTAAATAGATCAATATGATTGAATGAAGAGCAAATAAATTATTCTGTTCTGTTCATATTCTATCAATTATTTTAATAAAATACTTATAAAATCCCAGTTATACATCCAAATTAAAAAAATAAAAATTAAAAAAAGGAAAGGAGGCAACTAATAGAAAGAAAAATAATTAATATAAGTGGGAGAGACATTAAGAAGTAGAACACCTTTTCATTTAGATAAATAATATTTTTTTAAGGAGAGAAAGACAGACAATTAGAACTTCAACTAGGGCCAACAAAACCGTTTGTGTCAAGTTCGGGTTGACCCACATGAACCGCCAACCCGATTTAGGTTAATCCGAACATTACCCGTTTTGTTAAATAGGTCAACCCAAACAGACAACTTAAATAATCAAGTGACAAGTACTTCAAGAAGCTGTGTATTCTACATATGGCCCACTTAAAACAATTCTTGTAGCCTTGAAATAAAATCAACAACGTAAAAACTCTCTATACAAGTTACCTGATATTTAATTCTGCAATGCAAAGGATTGCAAATTTCATAGGAGATGAAGAACAAAGCCGTGTTGTCAATTAAGGTAGAAGCAAAATCATTTGTGAAGTTGATAAACACTGATTTCTACAGCAAAATTATCTTGCAGATGGAACCTTTGATAAGTCAGGGCTCTCAATTTCAAGAAAGCTTGCCAGCAAAGTTTTCCTTGAAGATTGTGCCTTGGAGCTACCACATGATATCTTTTGGTCGCCTTCAATTCCCTTCTCAATCTTGGTAGCATCTTGTATGGCCAAAATTATTTCCTGCATCCTTGGCCTGGAAGCCCCATGTTGTTCAACACATTGGATAGCAACTTCAGCAATCCTCCAAATGGACTCAGTCTTCACATTTCCTACTAGGAAAGGGTCTATGATGCTGATAACATCTCCTTTACGAATTAAGGACCTTGCCTACAGAACAACAAAAATTGAATTCCTAGTGATTTTTTCAACATTTTAGTCAAGTTACACAACATTGGCCCTGATTTCAATATATGTTCTATAAGATGCAGTTTTGTAAGGATCGAGATATGGTACTAGGTTTGATATCTTGCATACGATATGTTCTATTAACTATTCACACTTGTGACATCTTTTTAACATGGGACTCAATCTTTTACTCTCACATGTGCATACACTCTGCAGTCTAATCGGTCCAGGAGGCTAGGAATTACTATTCCATCTCATTTTACAAATTTTCAGCATACATATGTTTAGATTACCTTTCTAGCAAGTTTCCAACATCTTTAAAAAGGTGTCTCATACTCCATTTAGTTGCTATAGTGTGTGTATTTTTAGCATGGTTTTCTATCTCCTGGTTCCTCTCAAATCTCAATGCTTTTCTTGGCAGTTTGAGTTTGATCAATTAACTGAAATTTCAGTGGGATTGTTTAGTCTGTACGTATTGATTTAAACTTAAAAAGCTGACGTCCAATTTATGAGTATTATGTGCAGATTTCACCTCTAAATTGAATGATGACATTTGGCAAAAAGCATACCCAGTGAACAATGTTCATTTCAGGACCATAATCTTCTGCAGATATAGGCTTTTTCCCAGAGATCAATTCCAGAAGGACAACCCCAAAACTGTAAACATCGCTCTTTTCGGTTAATTGCTGATTTGCATAGTACCTGCAACAAGATATTCAGTATTAGCGAAGCTCATTCGGGAGGAAACATTTGATTGTTTATGCATACGTGATAAGTATGGCTTACTCAGGATCCAAGTAGCCTACTGTCCCTCGTGCCACACTAGATACATGGGTTAAATCTTCTTCAGTTTGCCTTGAAAGTCCAAAATCCGACACTTTTGCTCTCATGTTGATGTCTAGGAGAATATTGCTTGTTTTTACATCTCGGTGAATGATACTTGGGTTGCATCCAGTGTGTAAGTACTCGAGACCTACAAATATCTGAACTTGTGTTCATACTGTAAATTTGAAAAAGAAATGTCCATGAATTGCCAATAAGTTACATATTAAACCTTTAGCCGAATCTTCTGCTATACGAAGACGAGCTAGCCAGTCTATGCGCTTCTGGTTGGCAGAATCTGTCAACAAATTTAGGGTTTTTATTAAATCATTTCCATTTCAACTGAGAAGGAAGATGAAATTTTTTCTAAGAAGCATAGGTACTAGAGTTAACCATATATGTGATCCCGCAAGGTTCCATTGTGCATATACTCGTAAACCAAAATACGTTGATGTTCTTCTTCACAGTATCCAATTAAAGGAACCAAATTTCTATGGTGAATTCTTGACAAGAGGGCTACCTGCAAATATGTTGACATGTTAATAAACTTGTATCCATGAAATTTTTGCAATCTTTGCTTGATAGGATATCCAAAAGTATGCTTGTTGGAATTACTCTAGTCATTAACATCTGTAGTTAAGCTCTATTTGGAATGTTTTATGGGTTAGATAACGAATTTTGTTTCTAGTCTATTGCAATCTGGTATTATTAATTTAGTGTAGGAGCTCTACTTCCCTGATCATTATCTTATTAAGTACTGAGTGACATTCTAGAACTCCACTAAACCAGAATAGGAAGAATCTATGATGATATAGGACAATAGCTAATTCACATGTTCATTCATATGCAAATAAATAGGCAGAGAGAATGTAAAGAGCTGAATATGAGACTACCTCAGTCACAAATTGCTGGTCTCCATGGCTACACAAATCTGCCATGATCTTAACTGCCACCTCTTTTCCGTCTTTCATTTTCCCATAATAGACAGATCCAAAGCTTCCTTTGCCAATTTTCTTTGAAAAATTTTGGGTAGCTTCTTCTAGTTCAGAGAGTGTAATATAGTAAGCTATGCCTTCATCCATTAAATGCCCACCACGGGCAATTGAATAGGCAGTTGAAGTTTTGTTGCTGCTACGCTTAGACTCCCCTAATGAGCACAAAAACATGCAGAACTAAGGAAATCTGCAAACTGTCATATGGACAATACTAGATGGGATTTGTTGGCATACAAACCTTTTTCATCCTTTTTCATTTGACTCGTCTTTCTTCGAAGATTACGCATTAATAATAAACTTCCTATGAATAGAATTGATAGAATCCCAAGTACTCCAATTGACATTCCAAGTATCAACTTAAAACGCTTCTTGTTCGGTGCCGCTTTATGTAGTTTGGGATTATCCCCGTAGCTGCAAGAGAAAATAATATAACTATTAATAAAAATTTTGCAGTGGACTATTCGGGGTCCTCTTTATTTTTCCTTTTTTCTTTCCAGATTTGATGGCAACCATAGAACTTGCAACATAAGTTTCTGCATAAATGAAATGGGTGCATTCCTTGAAAAATAGAATGAAAAAAAGAACAAGAACCATTAGCGAACAGATGTAGCCTCCACAGGTCATCATGAGATGTATCAGTTAGAAGCGTACTTACTGAAAAATGACTTTCCCATTAAGCAATCCTGGAGGTATTTTGCCGGTAAAAGAGTTGTTCTGTATGTACCTATGACATTGACAAATATAGTTTTAACAGGGTAAACAACTAAACATGCTGCTACTAAATCAAAGCAGATTAAGGCCACTTTCTGAAAATGTTTATTTTAGGTTTTACTGAAATATCAAGTGTCTAACTCAATAGGGTGTAACAAAAGGTAAAAAAAATCCATATTGTTACATACAGTTCTTGTAAGTTTGGCAAACTGCCAAGGTAAGAAGGCAATGAACCAGTCAATTTGTTGTTCTCTAAATGCCTGCATATTACCAAAAATGAAACAGAAATTATTCGTAAAAAAATCATTACTGAGATAAAGGTGTTTTCTCAGGTAAAACTTATGCAATTGACACTGAAGAGCTTACAGAATCTTTAAATTGATAAGATTACTTATGTCAGGGAGTGGCCCTGTGAGGGAATTACTGTCCAACCACCTGAGAAGAAGATAGAGATCAAAACAGACGGCAAGAGGCATTGTTGAAGAAAAGTTTGTTTATTTTAGTGCAGAATAGCACTTACAACTCTGTTAATGCCTCCATGTCGTTGAGCCCGGATGGGATTTCACCCGTCACATTCTTTCTTGACAACTCACTGTACAACAGTTGAAAGGAATCCCTTTACAATTCAACTCTTACAAATAAGTTATAGTGTTTATTAAATCATATAATTACTTAGCTTTGCTATATCTAGCATGAAAAAATGTTTCATATTCCAAAATGTTTTACTTACACTTATCTATTAATTCAATACAATTAAAAGTCTGTCCAGTAACTAGGCAACAAAAATAACATCTACTACAAAAACCTAGTGAAAGCAAGTGACTCTTTTCAGATGCATCAACTAGCAACTGATTCATGTCAGCACTTGCTTGGATTGTTATATTGCATTGCATACATGGAATGCCAACGTACTAAAATGTTGAAATGAAGCATAGTTGCAGGTGAGAAAGTAGGATTTACATTTTTGTAATTCTCGGTGGTGTGGTAAAGTTGCAGGCTACCCATTCCCACTGCGTTGGGACACAAGGATCACCTTCATTTGTCCAAATGCTTTCAGCAGACATGAAGCGAAGGGCATTGACAACAGTCACTACAAATTGAACAAACAAATACTAATCAGCTTATTTTGGTAAAGTCTGTTCATAATTATTGTAAGTTCCCTGTGATATGACCAAATTATAGATGTGTAGAAGGATTTGTTGCAATCAAAGTTGATGGACTCACAATCTTGCCCGGCAGTCTTGGAAGCAATCTTTAAATATTTACTTATTTCCATCGCATTAAGCAGTGGCCCTCGAGCAGAATCCCGGGTCTTGACAAAGGAGAATGACAGAACAAAGTCCAGAGTCACATTCATGTAGCTCGGTTCATAAAGAGTGTAGCTCCCATTGGCATTCTCAGCGATATTTACCACTGCATTGCTATAGTCAGGTATGTAAGGCTGCTCTAATTTGAATTTCCGAGTCTCATTGACACCCAAGTCTTCAATTTCAGCAAAGTATGCATAAGCTCGAGCATTTGCAGGGAAATCTTCTAGATTTAATCTGTAGCTTAGCTCCCCTCTGGTGCCAACAACCGCTGTCTGCATTACTTTCACGGGTGGGTACTCTCTCGTTTTTATGTTTACATTCTTCTGTGTATAGATTCTTTCTGTGCCAGAGGCCACCCCTACCAGATAGTTTTGCCTTTTCACAAGATCTGACTCCCAGATTCTGTCATAAGGATCATCTGGGTACCTGAGAAAAAAAAAAAATATATATATATATATATATACGTCATGGGGATCATCTGGGCAAGGGGATGAACATTTGAAGGGAGCTTACCTTATGGGATCCTTGTTTGGGGCACCAAAGTTCAGTCTAGCTGCTACTTCCAAGAAGAAATTATCCTCGAAATCCGTGGCATACATTGAAAGATTTAAGGGCCGCAGCTCAAGAGTGGAGATGAAAGGAGAACCAGTTGTTGCACAGCATATGCAGACATTGATGGAATCCGAGGGTGCCCTGATGATCATTTCCTTCACATATACTCTGGAAGCATCCAATATTGACACAGTTGACCACTTAGTTGCATCCAAGTATACCTGAAACTGAGGATATGTTTCTTCATCTTTCAAGCTGCCGTACTGAAATATTGCACGAACTATATACCTTCTTCTTTCTTGGGTGATTAAAGTATAGCAGTACTTGTTGTTGTCTATGGGAAATTCTCGCCGCCTTTGATACTGCACTATGTTTCCACTTGGGTTTTCTACTTCCACTGATTTGCCGTGGCTCATGATTCCATTGTCTGAACTCCATGCCAGTCCAGTACTAGGGTCAGTGTAGTTACTTGTGCCTCCGCAATCTAAACTGACGAATTCTGCATGTTCAATGGGAATTCAACAGATTTTGAGTGCCATGGCCTTCAATACAATTCTAACTCAACTAGCTAGCATGCATAAGCAAAATTTCTAATTCTAGACAAATTCCCACCATGTCTTCTTCATTTCTGAAATTTCCGGCCTTTACTATATATGTCTTAGGATCCATGACAGTTCAATTTCACAAGAGGAACACTCGAAAAAAAACTTTTCTCTAGATCAAATTAAGTACTGGGTAATTAAGGAATAACATACCTTCAACTTGGCACACAACAGACGATGATATAAACAAAAGAAACACAGCCAGGAAATGGGAAAATGAACCCATTGAAGACATCAGGAAGACAAAAACCAGTTGTTTTGATTTTTTTTGTTCCTAGAATTTAAGTGGCTGACAAAAATTAAAACTGTTTTGTTGATTTAAACATCACACTCATCTTTCTCCCACTTACCTTTTACTTTTGTGATTAGAGCGAGCTTCCTCTCAATAATATTGTTCACTCACGTTTTTATCTTCCTTTTTTTGTTTTGGAATCTTCTTTTCTAAAAAAAAAAAAAATTCGGCTTCAAGTCAGTTTGGCCTTTTGGAAAAGAGTGCGCCACTAGCTCAAGCAGATCAACTTTGAAGTCATTCATTTGCATTTCGTGTCAGAAATCACATACATTATCATTATCCACATATATATATATAATTAAAATAATTGTTTCAACTGAAGAAAAACTCTCAAAACAAATATGACATCATCTAGAAAATAAAAAAGAAATAGACAGGGACCGGAAAGAGAATCCAGGCCATGCAAAAAGCATCCATCCGAACGAGAAAGAAAAAGCACAGGAATTTAATATAATAATAAATATGCTTTGCTTTACCTTCCTTTTCCTTTTACATACAACAAAATCTCTTTTCTTCTTCTTTGGAGTTTGGACCAGACCAGCTTTAAAGTAAAAAGCAGCATGCAGTAGATGCCGCTTTATAGCTGGACCCAGTAATCGGTGTGGGTTGGCCCCCATCTCCATCTCCATCTCCATCTCCATCGTCATCGTCATCAATCAATGCTACCACAACCAAATTCAACACAATTGGACCAAGTCTTCCACCATGCATGAATTCATGAATTCATTGGATTGGTATCACACCATTTAGTGCAAACACTAAATGTGCAAGGTGGATGGGTGAAAAGATGATATTACTCATTTGTTGGAATTTTCTTTTTGTTGCCGAAAATTGAAGTGTTCTCTTAAAATCAATTGAGTTATAACCGATCTAATTCCATCTGAAGTTGCAACCCAATTTGCCACATAATGGGTATAAAAATTTACACTTTGGTTCGATTGATATTTCAAAGCTTTCCAAAAAGAAAACGCATGAATGATGGAGATGATGGAAGCAATAGTATAATAAATGGGATTTGACTTGGTTTGTATGTTGTACTTAAAATTACAGTATATATGCTATTATAAATTGAATTATGAGAATTTATCATAATAAATAATTGAAGTAATTGATGAGCTAATAAGAGAAAGACCTTTGTGTAAGTTATTCTTAATTGCTAATAGTCGAGCCCATATATGTCATAATACGTGCTCAACTTCTTTAAAAATTTTCTTAAAATCAAATAGTTCAAAATTTATTTACACAGTCAAGTAAACTCTCTCATAATAACCATCAAAATTACTAATGCTATAAATTCTTATCCATATTTAATAATTATTTGTTCATATTTTTATTTATTTTAAAAAAAAACAACACAGAGAAGAAAAAGAACATCATATTTACGTCATGGAACAAGGTCACCTGTTCAAGGCACGGGAGAGACAATCCGACCAACCGAAACATCCTTATAGCCATGAAAAAAAAAAAAGAAAAAAAGATCAAGCTTAGAATTTAGACAATCCCACTACCTGAAACATCTTTATCTCAGGCCATTGTACAGTATCCTCATGGTCATGGACTAGAATTTAGATATTATTTCAATAATTGTTTTTATTAAATAATTAGTATTTTTTTCATGTCAATAATATCAATATGGTAAATGTTGAATACTTAATTGTAAAAATAGTAAGGGGTATTTTACTTTAGACCCCTAAATTCTCACACGATTTGACAAGACTCTTTCAAACTTTAAAACATCTCAATTTGAAGCCAAGAATTTTCAATTACAATAATTTACCAATTTCGTCAATTTTTGCTATTAAAACCCTTAAAAAAGACAAAATTACATTTCAAATTTCTTTTTATTAACAAACAATTGAAAAAAAGAAGAAAAAAAGGGGTCACAAGGTGCCCAACCATGGGTCACCTTGTGATTTTTTTTTTCTTATAATAATTTTTTTAAAAAATAATAATAATTTGAAATTAAGGATAAATTTAAAATTTTATAAAAAGTAAGAGTTATAAATGTTATTGTCTCACTTTTAACATTTAAAATTGACAGAGGATTTAAATTGACTGCAATTTAAAGTTTAGGATTCAAATCGAGAGATTTTGAAGTTTGGAAGCTTGTCAAATTACGTAGTAACCCCAAGGAGTTGGCCTAAGTGGTGGAAGCCTTGGTCTTAAGGTTTGCTTCCTTCAAGGTCCAAGGTTCAACACCTTATAGGTGTAAACAATCTCTTGGGATCACGTCCCCTGATGAAAAGTCAGCAATTAAACCAGTTCCGTGTAAAGAAATTTATAAGAGTGTGATGTACATGACTGGAGTTTACTCTGCAGGAATGGATTTAAAGGATCTTGTCTTAGAGAAATTTCTCTACATAAAAAAAATAATAATAATTTAAGAGTCTAAAGATAAATTAACCCAAATAATAAATATTAATGTGAAAAAATCTCAACGTTTATGACAAAATATCTTGAAGAATTCTAAAAAGATATTTTATACTATTAATATTAATTATAAAGGAAAGTCGGTTGACCGGCTGGCCCTACACGCAAAAAACGCTGCATTCAACCCCATCACATCGTGTCATCGTACATGCAAATGCAAAAACGCGCATGTCGGGGACCATTAATCTTCCTACCGAAGCCTTTTTACTGGAGTTGTATATATGTTTTATAGAATTAATTCTCATTTTCAGAAATTCTATTCAAAATTCTCACCTTAATTTATTACCATCTGAAATCATTTAAAAAATTGTATTGTATTTCTGTTATAACCATTATTGAGTAGGTTTCGGTGGGAGAGTTCAGCTCTCGAGATCGATAACATAAAAGTGAAAATATAAACTACCTATATATTAGATTGAATATATCTGAAGTAAATATGTTCTATAATTTAGTTTAAACATTTAATTGTAAGATTTTTATGTTTGTCTCTATGACGTTAAAATCTTATAGTTTCGACTATAATTTATCAGATCTTTGTATTATCTAATGTAAGAACTTTCATATTCTTGATTTTTTTTTCAATGAAAAATTCTCCTTAAAAAAAAAAAAAAACCATTATTGAGTAGGGTACGGGATTGAATGTAATTTTCTGTTTGGACTATAATTTGTTCGACTGGAATTGTGAAAGACTTTCAATAAAATTTACCTATGGATCAAATTGCTGCAAATCTCATCAGGACCACTCACAAAGTCACAATTGCCAATTCAGGCACATGGCTCCATCATAAATTTATTTGATAATGTCTCCAAGAAATAGTATAATCGGTTAAAATTATGTCTCGTGAAGTGGAAGGCATTAGTTCAAATTTTTCTTTTCTTATGTGAACATGTTAAAATAAAAAAAATTAATAATAATAATAATAATTCACCTACTTAAAAATTTCAATGCACTTACTTGGTTTGAGTTGTAGAAGATGGGATAAAAAGTTAAGAGGCGTCAACTGGGGGAGGTGACGTTTCAGATTCGTTTCTAATCAGTTCAAAACAAGACAAAAACCATCTTCTTTCTATATCGGAGACGACAACATCGTCGACGTCGACGTCTCTGATTGGATGGTGGATCATGGCGGTGTCACTTCAAAAACCCACCCACAAAGGGGAGGCAGGCCCTGTATATCTGGACTGGCTCAAACTAATGGGCCTGCATAAAAAATCAGGCCCAGCACCTATGAAATTTGCGTTACCAACTAAAAAATAAATAAAATAAAAAAGTCACTCACCTGCTAAGTTTGACCAACACTTCAAAAATTGTTTTTTTTTTAAATAATATTTTTTCAGAATAATTATTTTATGCTTCAAATAAATTTTATATATATTTAATGGTACATATATTATTTAAAAAAAATTTAAATGACTTAATTATGGCGGTCATAAATTGCAGCCAAACCAAAACATCATTATTATTTATATTAATAAAGCAAAGACTACCTCAATTTTCTCAAGAGTCACGCGAGGGGTAAAAAGTCTTTATGCTTGTCTTGGCTCTTTGCATGCCTTTTTTTTTTTTTTTTTTTAATATTTTAATATTTTTTGACCTTTTGGTACATTGAAATGATAATTACTCAAGAATAAGAATGAGTATTACTTGAGTTGAGTACATAAGAATAAATTTTTTAATCTCCAACAAAAAAGAAAAATATATTATTTATTATTATTTTTTTTTTGGCACAAAAAATAATCATCCCACGTGGGTTGGCCATTCAATTCAAGGGGACGGTTTTTTTTTTTTTTTATTTCTTAATTTTGGGTGTCAAGAAAAAAAAGAAGCTATTTCATTTATGGTGTAAGAGTTGTTCCTTACCCTTTTTTAGAGGAATAATTATCCCCTGTCTCACGGAAATAGGTATGTATTCTATTGTTATATATATATATATATATATAATATTAATGTACCAAACAAACGTGGGTGTGGTTTTCTTTGTTTTCTCCGTTGGCTAATGGCTTATACTGTTTGAACGAGAAAGTGTTGCTTCTGTTTCTGTTGGGCAACAATAACATTGATTGCAGAAGAGCACAGGAGCAGCCCAAAGTAAAGATGTCAACTTGGAATAATGGCCGCCCAAATTGCAGTTGAGAAAAATAATGAAAGGCAACGAAAAGATACAAGTAAGAGAGAAGGTATCCCTTTCTTTTCTTCAAGTGTGAAAGGTTTGAACACTAAGCAACCTGCTTCTCCTCTCTCTCTCTCTCTCTCTCTCTCTTTCTCTCTATCATCTCATCTCTTTTAAAAAGTCCCCATCTCCATCTGGTTTCCTCCTCCAATATTCCCTCAACAGAACAAAGCCACTCACCAAAAAGCCAGTCTTTTTGTCATTCGCTCTCGCTTTGTCTCATTTTTTACTCGAGGAATTCGAAGAAAGAACAAATGTGGCAAAAACAGCCCAACAAATCCTGTTTCAGAGAATCCATCAAAGCTCTTGAAGCTGATATACAGCATGCCAACACCCTGTAAGTTTTTATTTATTTATATATATATATATTTATTCTTCTTTTGGGCTTTTATATTTACTTTTATTATCCATGATATCTACCACTTTTGGGATTGTTGTTATTCACAACTCAAATTTCGTAGAGCCCATTTTTCATGTTTGTTGTCCTTAAATAGCAAAGAACCGGTGGCGTTCCTTCCTGTTTTTCTCTTCTGCAATTTGCTTTGTAGTTAATTCTGTCAAATTGTGGTAGTTTAGATGCTGTTTTGTGATCAATTAAAGGCAAGTGGGGTGAATTTGTATATGAATTTGGGTTTTTGTGGATATAGGTATGTATTGCAGATGCTTTTTTATAAGGGCTTCGTAGGGGGGAAATGCCTCAATTATATGCAGACTAGAGCCATCATATGTTCCCATACGTGTTTCTTTTTCTTTTTTTTTTTCAAATTTCTTTCCTCTAAAACCCCAACAAGGAAAACCCATTAAAAATACAATGTGATACCTAAAAGCTGTTGTTTTGCCGCTTATTTTTGCCTCCAAGTTGTTTACCTCAATGGTTTTGGCATCTACCCAGATGAATTTGTGCTTTGATGAGCAGAGTTGATTAATTGAATTTTTTATTGGAGGGGTTTGTTTTGCAGGGCAGCTGCTCTCCCAAGAGATTATTGTGGGGATAGTATTCAGATGAGATTGTCTTACAGCCCCTTTGCCCCCTTTCTTCTTTATTTGATTGAGTGGATGGATTATAGTTGTACAGATACCCTCCCCAGTTATTTAGGCCTTCTCCACGTACTTATATACAAGGTGGGTTGTTATCTGTTTCTTGTCATTTTCATTTCATTTTAGTCTTTGCATTGGTGTTCTTTTAGTCCCCTGCTCTCCCTGTAGAAATCCTAATGAAACTCTACATAATTGTCCAGGTATATGTTGATGGGATGCCAACAATGTCCTCAAAAGAAAGGAAAGCTAGTCTACGGGAATTTTATGGTCTGTCTCTTCTGTGGTTTCTTGTTAACAAATGTCTGATTCCTGGTCTCCACATTATTTTCAGTTTCAACTCCTCAATGCATCTGATTGTAAATTCCTTGCAGCCGTAATTTACCCTTCTCTTAGACAACTTGAAGGCGAGTTCATTGAATTGGAAGATAGTACATTGGGAAGCCAATCCACAGAAATCTTAGCCAGAAAGAGAGCGGAAGGGAGGAGGAAGCTTTCTGATAATGATCTAGAGAGAGATGAAGAATGTGGGATATGCATGGAGAATTGCACAAGGATGGTATTGCCCAGCTGTGGGCATGCTCTATGCAACCGTTGCTTCCACGACTGGTAGCCCCAACTCGTACTTGCGCTGTAAAGTTTTTGTAAATTGCTCATTAGAATTTTCACTTTATCTTCAACAGTCGTTGGAATATATCTGTTACAGTGTGCTTGATACTGAATGACAGGAATGTGCGGTCTCAGTCCTGCCCTTTTTGTCGCGGCAGCCTAAAGAGAGTTAGCTCTAGAGATTTATGGGATCTCATTAGCAACTGTGATGTGATTGATACAATTGCTCTTGCAAAGGAGAATTTGAGACTTTTCTACCTTTATATTGAAAATCTGCCACTCGTTATGCCTGACACACATGTGGTTATATATGATTACATGCTCTGACTCCAGAGGAAGCATTAAGTAGTATGCTAAATGAAATCCTGATTACCCATTGTATAGAGTCTGGGAAGTTTAAATCTGGTCTACCATGGCAGGTTGAGCAGCTGTTCCATGGCAGTTGTATATAGTTAACAGAACTGCTGGATGTCTTTGAACATTCATGGAATCTCTCAAGACAAAAGCAAGGACAATGCACCTGCAAGTATGTTGAGACTAGCAAATGTAAAAATGTATAGAAGGTATGCTTGGCCTTCAACTCAGCTTTTTGGAACCTGAGTGTTGGGAATGTAAATGGAAAGATATTTGATTAATACATGTGTTTCTGCTTATTATACTACGTGATATATGCCAAAAGTCATACCCCTATTAGTTCTTAAAACTGGCTTTGTTTAGATGATAAATATGCAGCATTGATCTTAGACTGGCGCATCAGGAATGCTGGCTGGGATGTTCTGTAACAATTCAAAAAGATTTGCTGATGTTTGGCAACAGTTATAGTAGAATTATGGTGTTGTGCAAGTTGAGAAGTTTTCAAGTAGATTTGCTTGTAATTTATTCACACCAGGCCTCCGAAGGATTTTGATGGATTAGGTGCTTACGGTACCTATTGAGTACCTTGTGAGATTTACTTGGTATCTGTACCTTTTTAACGGTGGATGCACACTCTAATCCCCTTAACTGCAAGCAAAAGATTATGCTTATTTCTTAGTTCTTTCTTCTTTAACTTCATCAGATATCTTAAAGTCTCTTGTATGCATCCTTAAGGAAACCCCTTGGATTAATGGGTTAGAAAACTCACTTGATAGCCTGACCAGCTTAAACCAAGTGATATGTGGTTCAATAAGGTTAAATGGGCTAATTTAGGTGGTTGGCATGCTGCTTCCTATTTCTTTATATATATATATATATATATATATATACATATACAACATTAAAGAAACAAAGAGAGAGAGAGAGAAAGAGATACAAAAGAAAGGGATGGATGTTGGGCTTGGATGGCCCAGATTTAAGGGTTATTTTGATGACAAAAATGCAAAAGTAGGTAGATGTGGCTAGGGTTGAACCAGATTTGGATTTGGGGGGACCCAGGGCCAAAAAAAATTTGGGGAGAGACCAATTAGCACAAAAAAATTAAAAAAAAAAAAAAAACCTTAATTTTTTTTTTCTTGTCATTTGGGGGAACCTGTCCCCTGCCAGTCCTCCCAGTTCCGTCATTAGATGTGGCTGTTTGACTGTTTCGATACAATGGAAACATGAATATGTTGGGCCTGGATGGCCCATTAATAGTGTAATAAAATTACGTAAAGGAAATGGAATTAAATTCGTGAAAATTGCTGATTGCATTTTTGTTGAGCAACTCCATGGGAGGGGAGGAGTAAGATGGTAGTGAAGAATTAAAAAAAGAATAAGCAGGTAAAGAAACAAGAGTCGTGGCAAAGCATAATAGGAAAGCATTAAGGCAGAGCCATATTCTAACTTTAAAATAAACAAATGAAAAGCTAAACCCCACTTAAGAGAAGTTGCATGGAGTTCATCCTCCCATTTGTTAGTCACCCAATCACGCTCACTCTCTCTTCAACTAAACAATTCTCTTTGGATATAAAGAATTTGTGAGTGGGAATTTCCTTTCAGGGCCATTGGGTTTTGCCAGAAACCCTAGCTCCTCTACCCCACCCTCAAAAGGCAAGACTCCAAAACTTTACACCCCTATTTGCTCGAAGTTAAAACCTGTACCAGCAAAATCAACTGGGGGCAATAAATAATGAGAAATAATACATCAAAAGTAAATACACCGACCTTACTCTAATAAGAGAAGGAAAAATGGAAAATGGGTTACATCCACTAAGAAGGCTGGGGGGTGTTATTCATGCTTAAATCACCATCCCAAATGCTCAGCCATTAATTTTTTTGTATATATGTGCCGCAAAGTGCGCAAGCAACCACGCCCTACTTGGTCATTAAACATAATTAAGTGATGATTGGCTCAAAGAAGTCATTGTTTAAATGCACCAAATTGGCAGTGTCGTGGCCTCAGCCTGGCTGCCTAGCTAGCTATGGCAATCCTTTTTTTTTTTTTTTTTTTTGCCTTTGGGGGTTGTGTGGTGTAGTGGCCTCATTTGTTGACAATCAATGATTAGCTATTTTATAGATTTTGTGCATTGCTTCCATCAATGATATTCCACAACATCATTTATTTTATTTTTTTATTTTTTGGGTAATTTTTGTTATTCTTGGTCTTGGGGCATGAGTCATTTGTTTATCCTCAAACTTATTAAAATATGAGATTATTAGATTTTAAAATTTGAGCTTTCTATTATACCTAAAGGTTCAAATAAATGCATGTGTTTGTGTGTTATCGAGGCAAGTGGATTTGATATGTTGAAAACTAAAGTTACTTGCCTTAGTAACACATAAACCATTTGCATTTATTTGTAACGTTAGATGTACTAGATGACTCCAATTTTAAAATATCTGAATCCACATATTAAAGTATATAACATGATCTTCTTTATTTCAAATAAAAGTAAAGATTATTTGCGCAGTATTCAACAACTCACAAGCTACAACCTACGAAGATGGTTATACTTTTGATGTGTAGGGGGGCAAAACTTGGAATATATTCTAAGAAAATTTGGAATTTTTCTTCTTCATTTTCTATTGGGAGGGATGGTTTGGCTACTTTCTTTGAAACTTGGAAGTGGTTCGGCCATATCCAATTCAATTGGTTAGGGATTTCTGAAACCACCTCCTTGGCAATTGGAAGTGGTCTAGTCACCCCCGCACCACAAGATGTTGATGAGCTGAGAGAGACGTGAAGATGGGTGGAAAGGAGTGGTAAGGGAGTGAAAAATGAGCTGTGTTTTGCATATCTTTGGATCATAATATGGCAGTTTTAGGAGCGTTGATTTTAAAAGCAACGGCAAAAATCAAATTTATGGTAGCCGTGGTCGATCTAATATTGTACGGAATATGAATAAAAAGGTGACACTTGACAGCATGAAAGCGTGCAAAGCACGGCCCAATGCACGGAGAAAGTGCAGAGCAAATTTGAGCTGACAATTGGATGTTTTGTCTCCTGAGTTTGGAGCGTGTTGTAGAAGCCTTTTATGGGTCCAAAGACAAGTTGACAAGAAGAGGTTGAGGGTTGGTTTTTGTTCGTATAATCTAATGTACCATTGAGCACTACAATATTCAAAGGAATTTCACTCACCAAAGTACACAAAAGACTCTTTAAATTATATCAATTATTGGGCATCAACCAATATCATAAACTTTCCTTGCTCCACTTCTATTATTTTATGTCTCTTAAAGCTTTCCAAACAATTTACTCACCCTCTGCAGTCTGCAGCAGTGACCTTAATTCAACATATTTCACCCGTTCTTTGCCTCATCACTCATCACTCATCACCACAACAAAAAGTCAAAACAGGGGAAGAAGCTTCTTAAACACCATCCATCTCAGCTTCTCCCAATGGAAACATAATCCATCTCCTACTTCAAATGCAATTCCACCTGCCCATGCACCAAAACTTTCATATGTAATCTTTCTTTTTTGGGTGCCTGTATTGCACGTAATTTGGATATCATGGAGAGCCTATCGACTTCGAGAAGCGTGGGAGGAGTAGGTGAGACTTGCGGCCTTTCTTTTAGAGTCTAACTGGGGTAGCACTATTGAGGAGATTGCATTAAAAATACGTAACATAATGAGAATTTATGGAGAACATGTTTAATATTTTAAAAATCATAACAAAGAGTTAAGAAGAACAGTTAGCCAATCACCAAATACAGCAGTGGACTGGAACTTGTTTTTCTGTTATCCAAAGATATTGACCAATCCGATCAATGTGTCGTCTGTTTTTTTTTTTTCCGTTTGACAATTTGGGAAAACCATGGAATTGACTAACCAGACCTAAAATGGAATATTTTCTCTGTATTCGTTTTGATTCTCAGTCCAAGTTCTAAAACCAAACCGATCGAGTCTCGCTGCTAAGTGTTTTGGCACTCGAATTTCAAATCAATCAAATAAGAATTTAGAAGTTTGTTGCTAATTCGCTATCAAAATGTTAAAAGTTAGTAGTCAAGGCTTACAAAGAGGCATGGAACTTGATGGCTATGATGCTCAATAAAATAAATAAAGAGAGATTTTTTTTTTTGTTTTTGTTTTTGTCTGAAGTATCTGACCTTATTCCTGCTCCACATTCTTTCTTGGATCAAACCCTATTTCCAATCAGACACTCATTGGTGAATGGTGGTGACTCCCCACTAGGAATGTACAATCTAGAAAAGGACTAATGACTTGTAGGCAGTCCATACATGAATTTGGATTGGGTAAAATTAGCTGACCAGTCCAACATTACTAATGTAAAATGATAAGTTAACTCTCTGCCTTATCTGGGTTGGTGGGCTCCGCAACTCCAAACACTTTATTTACAAAAATTTAGTTATCTTCTAAAACTTAATCGAAATTCTTTAAGGTTATATAATTTTCTTTACTCTCGGGATATCAGGGGGCCTATTGAAGCACTGAAACACGATTCTCTATAGTTTAAATGAATTAGAGAATAATTAGTTAGTTATAATAGAGGATATATTTGTTTTTTTATTTTTTGAGAAGATAAAAATACCCCTCATTGTAATTAATCGAATATTCTTCGGTTTCGGTTTCAATGAAATAGAGAGAAATTTTAATTCCTGAATCCCTCTCTTGTTTAGGTGGCATGAGCTCCCTACTCGAGTAGGGGTCCATTGCATGGGGCTCCCTGCTCGACCAGTGACCTCTCAACTTGGAACAAAAACCTCTGTCTCTCTCACACAGTTATTTCTTCTCCCTCCTCTTGGGAAAAAGGAATAGCAGAAGATCCCCTGTTGACAAGTACAAACAACCTTTGAATGTACAAAATAGGACTGCCTCAACAATATTTGTCATTTATTTAGATGCCCTTTTTGGTTCAAACATTCTTTCACCCAAGACCTTCAAAATTCTTCTGGCTCTTTCTTTGGGAAGGCCAGATTCTACCCTTCAATTTCTCAAAGTTAACTCAGTTTCACACTCTTTTATCGGCACTATAAACGAAACTAATTTTTTTTTTTTTTTTCTCTTGGAAAGGAGAGAGACCCAAACCGAAAGGTGAAGGTGGCTAACGTGCGCCACAGTGACCGTTAGCTAGCCGGCGCCAATATTCGTTGGTGGTCTCTCGCTCTTTCTTTCAGTCTCTCTCTCTTGGGTGCTTCCCTTAAAATCCAAAGAAACCCATTATTTTTAAAGTCGAGAACTTTGATCCCTGTAGTCTCTTTCTTGTCTTTCGGAGTCACTCTCCTCCCCACCACTTCAATCTTCCCCGTAAACTTCAATATGAGTTTTTCAGCTCCTTCAATGGAGAACGGCTTTTCTTCTCCTCGGAACGACTCGTTCCCGGCCGGTCTCCGTGTTCTCGTCGTTGATGACGATCCCACGTGGCTCAAAATCCTTGAAAAGATGCTCAAGAAGTGTTCCTACGAAGGTGCGCACCCACTTGCTTATTTGCTACTGTTCCTGCGTTGCTAAATATTCTCTGCGTTGGTTTTACTTCGGCGCTTTGTAGATTAGGGGGTTTCTTTTGCTAATACATGTTGGTTTCGAGGTGTTCTCAAATTATGCGTTAATTCGAGGTGTAATGGCTTCTTGGTATGTTTCATTGTTTTTGTGTGTTATTTCTCTATGTTTTCTTGGGTGTTAGAAGTGCATGTTAAATTTATAGCTCATATTTTATTGCAGG
This sequence comes from Carpinus fangiana, assembly GCA_006937295.1. Taxonomy (NCBI): domain Eukaryota; kingdom Viridiplantae; phylum Streptophyta; class Magnoliopsida; order Fagales; family Betulaceae; genus Carpinus; species Carpinus fangiana. The sequence goes on from CM017323.1 coordinate 25,744,156, forward strand.
TGTTAAGGATGCATAGCGGTGAAAGTGACATAGAAGTGGAGAGATTAAGGATGCTTTTATTATTGTTTTTGTGAATTGGCTGTGTTAATTGAGGCTTTTAATGTGCAATTTGTTAGTTTCACTAATGGAAATTGATGCTAAAATTGATCAGTGTTAATCAAATAGTACATCTTCAGAAACTCTACTGATTCGAGTTTTCCTCATTTCTGATTTGAGATTATTGTATGCTTTAATGGACCTAACTAGTTGAGCTAGATATTTAGTTAATGCACAGTCATCCCGGCATTTAGGGATAGTTGTTCTCAATATGAAAGGAAAGCAGTTCAGGTTAGGTAAAGGATCGATTTTTATATAGCATAATTGTGGTATAAGATTTTATGTCCACGTTAATTTTGGATACTAATGACGGAGGAAGTGAAAGCTGTTGTTTGTAACTTTTTTCTTGAGAAAAGTTTCTGAAAGGTGGTGATTTAGGGTAACTAGGGCTTTCTTTGGTGCCTGTGCTAGGGTACTTATATGATTCTTATCATATTAGTTGAAGTGCAAAAGGCCTTTTTCCAATCAAGCTTGTATTACTCAATTGTCTTACCTCTTGAGAGGCTGATATCAAAGTATCTGTACGTGCTTAGTACACTACTCAGCTTGTCATCAAAGAAACAAATTTGAAAATAAGAGTTCAAGCTCAATTTTCACCAGTCACAATTGGGCAAAACTAGAATTCTTGAACATATGACGTCTGTAAAGTGCAGCCTTAATAAATTTAGCTATTAAGACACTGATCAAAACCAAACCACCATAAAAAAGACAGTCCGATAAGTGATAATACTGTAGCAAGGTCTGATGAAGAATTGACTGAACTTCTGTGGATGTTGGAAGGGTAATTGGTACTCATTGTGGTAAGACTGTTGTTCTGACAAACATGTGTGTAATGCTAGGTGAATGGACAATAGTTTTTGGCAAAAAGAAGCTTGTGCTCAGGCATACCTAGTATGGCCAAGCGTGTACATGGCTGCTTGCAATCTGGTCAAGCCTAAGTGCAAGTCAAACTTAAATTAATTTCAACTTGTCTTGGGTAAGTTGCTTTTCAGCCTCACGGTTGGCTTCATTAATATGCTCACTATACTAATTCTGTTCAGAGCCATCTGCTCTGATTGTAAAAATATCTGGAGATATTTTTACCATTTGAGAGAACATTCGTATTGGATTTTCAAGCCTCTTTGTAGTTAATTTTTCCAATGGTGTTTTCTCTTTTAGATCAACTAGCGCTGTCAGAGACCTTTATCAGACATGATCATAACTTCTCGTATGCCCTTCAAAGTCATTACCTATCTCTTTTATGCCTCAAACGACCAATATTATTGAATATTTCTCCAAGTCGTGCCACACAATGGAAGTCCTTCTAGCATCCTATCCCTATTTCTATCTTTTTTCCTGATTGGCCAATAATGTATTACTTCATACTGTGAAAACTGTATTTTAGATCTCTTGCATATCTTCCTTCCAGTCATTACGTATTCAGCATATTGTCATTCCCTTCAATCATATGAAACTTAGTTCCTGTCTTATCTGCTTTCTCATGTATGATAAGAAAACAAGATAGCAAAGGCTTTTATTTGCATGAAAATGGCTGACTTAAAAAAATTGAAACATAATTTAAAAACTGATCTAAGAGAGATGAATTTTCTTCTTATGTCCATGTTACGATGCCACTTGTGGTTTGAATGAATTTTATTGCACAGGATGACTTCTGCTTTTTTGGCACTGCTGATCAATCAACTCCACAATATCATCTACCAAAAATTTAAAACCATTCTGACAATTTTTTTTTTTTTTTTCAGTCACTACGTGTGGCTTAGCAAGGGAAGCTTTAAAATTGCTTCGAGAAAGGAAAGATGGGTATGACATCGTAATCAGCGATGTTAACATGCCAGACATGGATGGTTTTAAACTACTTGAGCATGTTGGACTTGAGATGGATCTTCCTGTTCTAAGTCAGTTCTCTACCACTAATATATCAAACTTGATCTAGCATGCTAAAATTTCCTCCATGTTTTTATTTCCATCCACTGGAATCCCTGCTTCTGACAAGTTGCATTTTATTAACCTGCACAGTGATGTCTGTGGATGGGGAAACTAGCAGGGTTATGAAAGGGGTTCAGCATGGAGCATGTGATTATCTCCTCAAGCCCATAAGAATGAAAGAACTCCGGAACATATGGCAGCATGTCTTCAGAAAGAAGATACATGAAATTAGAGATATTGAGAGCCATGACAGCTATGATGGCATTCAGATATCAAGAAATGGGTCAGATCTTTCTGATGATGGGCACATGTTTTGTGGAGAAGATCTGGCTTATGGAAAGAAAAGAAAAGATTTTGAAAACAAGCACGATGACATTGGTGATCATTCGTCTACAAAGAAACACAGAGTAGTTTGGTCGGTTGACCTTCATCAGAAATTCGTCAAAGCTGTAAATCAAATTGGCTTTGATAGTAAGTACGGTATAAACTCCAGTCATAGAGTTTATTTATACAACACGTGAATTTAAAAAAAAAAAAAATGAACAAATAATAAGTTGGATTGTTACTGTTTATATGTCTTTATGTGGTCGTCAATCACATAGCTTCTCTGCTATCTTTATCTTTGCTTCAACAGAGTCATCACATATAGTTTCTGTTTGGCAGAGGTTGGCCCCAAAAAAATACTCGACTTGATGAATGTGCCGTGGTTGACTAGAGAAAATGTTGCTAGTCATTTGCAGGTAGATCCCTTGCTCTTTAACTCTTGGTCCTGACAATGACTGAAAGTCATTATCAAGTAGGCTTTTCACAACTCACTGCTTTTCCTAATGGTGCTATAGTTGCCAAGAATTTCTGGGAGTACCAACTTATATATGTGCACAACTCACTGCTTTTCCTACCGGTGCTATAGTTGCCAAGAATTTCTGGAATTACTAACTTATGTGTGTGCGCGCTCTTGGTTCATTAATCATATGTATATGATGAGTGTGTGTGTGTGTGTGTGTGAGTGTGTGTGTGTGTGCTTGGTTCATTAATCGTATGTATATGATGACAAACTTTGACAGTTCTATTTATCTGATTTTTGGAAATATGTGTAAAGAAAATGAGTGTCCCATCCCTCTTTCGGATATACAATCAAATTTTATGACCATTTTTGTTTTACAAGTGCTGAAATCTTGATTGAAATTCTACCTAGTATCATCACACCTTCAATTTTATGCAGTTCCGTCTCTAGTTTCACATAAAGCACTATTCAGTTATACAGCAAACACAGATACGTATTGAATGAAACACATGAACTCTTTTCTTATTAGAAGATAGTCAAAATGATAGAGGAAAGAGTTATGTGATGGTCAATCGTTTCAAACATAGTGGGATTTTCATTTAGAAATGTTGGTTTTTGCAGAAGTACCGCCTCTACTTGAGTCGGTTGCAGAAAGAAAATGATCTGAAAGCTTCTTTTGGTGGGATAAAGCTATCAGATTTGCCTTCGAAGGATCCTGCTGGAAGTTTTGGCCTTCAGAGTTCAATCAACGTGAACCAAAATGATGTTCCCAATGGCAGCTACCAATTTTCTGGCGATAACTTCTTCGCTCAGGATGTGGATACCAAAAACCATGAAGGCGATTTAAAGAGAGTTGTTTCAGAGACAACAGAAACCAAAAGAACCTTGACTGCTGATCTTCCTGATCCTCAGGATATGAGGAGTTCACAGATGAGTTTTGATCATTCTTTTGGATCCCTGGATTCAGAAGTGAACTTTTCTGCCATCCCAGCACCATACTCATGGAGCGAAGCTCCTAAAATTCAATTCAAAGATGAAATTAAGCCGCTTCTTCAGTTGGAAGATGGCTTTAGCCAGCTGCCGCTGTCTGGTTTACACAATCACATCCAAATTGATCCATTACAATCTGCTTCATCCATTACCTCCGGGCTTTCTATGACAGGAAGGGAAATATGTGGCCCTGCAAAAATTAAACCATTATATGCTCAGTACTGTAGCAATCATGTGAGCCTTCTCAGTCCAAAGGAAAGTGCATTCGACAGCTTTCCTGTTCAATCCAAGAGCCATGTGGAAAAGCATCAATCTTTTGAGCCCATTTCCACTGCAATATCAAGCATGAAACCGCAGGGCTTCAATCTGAGTTGCATTACTGACTTCGAATCTTGCCAACGAAACCTGATATCGGCAACCGACTCAACTTTTGAGCCATTCAATGAGGACCTGAGAGTTTGTTGGCTTGAAGGTGATTGCCATAGCATGAATTTTGGACTCCCTAATGTAGAGTTTACTGACTACACTGATGCAGGCTTCATCGCCGAATTCCCTATCTATTTCTGTGACACTCTGACATCGGACACCGAGTGTCCCTTTGACCAACCGGAGTATTCTATAGTTGATCAAGGTCTATTTTTATCGTGACCATGCTCTGCCCTTCTGCACATCTCGCAGGAATTAAGGATCCTTTGTTCGTTCTTCTTATGCAACCAATATTACATGGACCACCTCCAACTTTATGGATTGGGATCTTATTTTCCTGACCAGTTTCCTTGGATCTTTTAACTTGTAAAATAGGAGTGGTGTCGAACTTTTAGCATAATAAGTTTGCTTGTTGAAGTTGAGTTCTTCACATGCATCAAGCATTAGGAGTTTTCTGTATGTATTTATGACTATAACAAAAAACAAAAAATATATTCTAGTCCATGTACAAAAAAGGTCATTTATCTTTGCAGAGCAGTGGATCACAAAATTAAACAAAACAATATTAACAACTCTTCCCAAAACTAGGGTCACGATCTTGTTCGGACGAAGCTACTAACTTGTTCGGACAACCATCACGATGAAGCTTCTATGAATACTTCTGTTCGAACAAGGTACGACATGTCTTCCAACTGGACGTCTCAAAACTTATTACTTGTTCATACCGACGGAATAGCTAGGGGACTATATTGGCACAAATGTCATTTCCCTTTTCAGATTCTGAGAACAAAAATCAAAAGGCAAGTTTTCTTTTCTACAAAAATATATGACCAGTGGTACCCTTGTAAACAGCTGATTTTTGTTATTTGGTCTCTGCATTCTAGTCGGCTAATCATACCACTCAACTGCTGGCATTGCAGAAGTACAGAACTGGTCCCCATCCTGGCATACTCATCTCTGGATTTCAAATAAGCCAGTGGCTGGATTTTGCACTTTCCAATCAACCCCTTTTTTAGTTGGTTGGGACCAAAGTTTTGGGTCGCATGGTAATTTAAACATTTTTTCTTTCGAGAAATACTAAGGATACTAACTATTTTACTAACATATAGATACAAACATAATGTGAAACTTATTCATTTGAGATGATCAAAACAATTAATAAAAAAAAAATGCTACGAATATCAATGAATAAGTTTCACATCATGTTAATACCCATCAATCTGTTAATAAAATAGTTAGTACCCCTATCATTTCCCTTATCTTAATTCAAGGTAAAGCAGTAAGAATTACCATAAACTAAAATTAATTGTACATGCTACCAACCCAAATAAGCAACAATGCTACTCTCATTACAAATATGCTTGAACTAATCCACCTCCAAAACTTATCTCCTACACGTCTACAAAAGGAAACAAGCACTGCCGCACTGGAGAAAAAAAGAAGAAGAAGAAGAAGAAGAAGAAGACGAAAAGAAAGAAAAAACTGCTACAAAATTTTACTCCTCGTTGATGTTAAAAGAAGCTCTCAACACAAAAATCCCATTGCCATCACAAGATTAATACTCTCTCCATAATGTGTAATTACAAGAAGGTTGTCACCAGCTGGACAATCGGAACTCTTAACACAGAAGTTCACACATTTGCTTATATGAAACATCTTACTCTCTTCTGTAGACACTTAATGCTGAATATTTGGAGAAGCATTCTCATGCGCATTCTTCTTAGGAAGTGAAGTGATAGAACGAATTGTGGTTTGATTAACTTTTTCCGTCACACGCTTAGAATTAGAGCTATTGTTTCTGCCTGATGGCCTTCGAGGAGGCCGAGAGCTTGAGTCCCTGACTGTGCTGAGAGTTGGCTTTCTTTCATGTTTTGGTGGTGGAGGCGGTGTCACTGGATTCTGCAAGACATGAATGATCGATCCTTTTTCTTTTCAGTGACTGATTGGATACACATCTAACAAAAATTCAACACTCACAAAACTTGGCCTCTATGCCCTCCCTAAAATAGAAAGGTAAGAAAAACAAATACTATGAGAAGTTCCAAAAGTTAAAATGCACCACAAATACTATGAGAATATTTTTAACATGCACCACAACCATCCGAACTTACATAATAGGCTAATATAACAGACCATCCATGAGTTCACATTTTTACAGTGCTCAGTACCTCTCAATATAAACTGATAGCAGAACCTTTCCAGATATTAAAGAGGCACTTACGGCATATTTAATGTATGTTTTAAACCCAATACAGAAATTCTGCATCATAGAGAGCCAAATTAAGAAGATACATATTACCTTCTTCGGGGAGCTACTTTGCAATTGTGATCCATGATTTGAATCTTCATTCCGTTTGGCTTTAAAGTCACTGCTCTGTTGCAATTTTTCAATTTCAAATCGTGCTTTCTCCTGCATAAAATTGAGAAAAAAAAAATTAAAAGAGTATTGAAAAACATAAATGACCCTGAAGGCATGTGTTATAGGCTAAGGCTTACAACAAATCAACAGGGCAACTCATGCAATAATCCCCCAGTCAATTCACATAGTTGGACCCCTCAACGCATATCTGCAGTACATCATTTCTTATTCTCTTTTTCTTTCTTTCTTTTTTTCTGTTCTTTTTTCTTTGTAGAGACTTCAAACCACCTAGCTAACACTGTAGTAACGTTATAAGGTTAACCTTAGGTTTTGATTGCAGTTGCACTTTTTCTGCCTCCTTGGCATTTAGTTTCTCTTCCAGCTTCTGAAAGAACTGGCATAGTAAATGCAAAAAGATATGTAAGTGTTGACACAATTATAAATCATGACATGATAAGGAGTCAACAAAAACTACTGGATTATGCTTGCCTCTTTACGTTTTGCTGCTCTTTCTTCACTCCTGAAAGTAAAAGGAGAGGATACAGTAGGAGATTGTGCCTTGATTCCACTTATAGTTGAGGATTTTGAGAAGCTGCCACACAAACATTTTATGAGAATAATCTACAAGTTTCCTTAATGAAAACGTCACAGAATACCTCTCTATCCTGGTAACTATCCATTTTAGTTCCAATTTAGAAAATGAAATCAGGAAAAGGAGTTTCCCTCCGCAAATCAATTATTAGCAGGATACTATCTAAAATTTTCATATGTATAGTGTCTCTGTAACATGAAATTTTAAATTTTAGGTCCCATTTTGGAATGGCATTGGGAAAGGGAGCGTACCAATGCAAGTTATTCTAAATATCATTGAGAATATGCATGGGATAATGCAATCTGCTACAGGTAAAAGTTCACCGTTTTACTAGGCCCGAAGATAAAAAACAAAAACAACAACCACCACAACAACAGCAGTTGACCATTTTCTACAGTGAGTTCTGAGGTCAGTAAAAATGTAAGTGATAAGATAGCACCATGGTCAAAACCTAAGGGAACTAATTTAGTAATAAAAACAGTGAAATAAATTGGTTAAACATAACAGTGCTCCGTATGCAATATATGAGATCAATGTGGTAAATTAACTAGTTTCTGTAAAGCAAATTAGCAAAAGCAGGATAACTTCAGGTGGTAACCAATGACAAACAAGCATGAACCATTAAAAAAAAAATGCTTACTCCATCGAGAGAGAGTGCCCTTTCCCATCCCCTGCTATTCCTCCTGAAACTGATTTGTTAAGTAGTGTTCTAGTCCTGTAATTGATAAATATAATCCCGTCAGTGTAAGGAGCAGAGTATTTGTTCGAATGTAACAAGATGGAAAGGTTTTTTTTTTCAAAAAAAAATTTGAGATACTGGCAAAATACCTTCGATCTTCTGACTGGGGCTTTACTGAGGGTTGCTTTATTAACTTACTAACAGATGCCTGCTGTGTGCAAGAACTCTTCTTAGGCATGTTAACAGATCTTTCCTAGTAAAAATAACACTCAGAGGTGTCCAAAAGGAAACAGGGTAAATGATGGATAAATTAAAAGTATGTGAATAACAGAAGTAAATACCCTCGTCGAAGTTTGTAAGGGAGTTAAACTGTCTTGGGATGTGTTGAATAAAGTTGTATCAATTCTTGCGCTTCCAACCTCTTGAATAATTGGACGTGGTGTTTTACTGGTTTTGCCAGAAGGAGAAGCAAAATTGATTGACATGTGAACTGATTTTACAGTCAATCTCTTTTTGTCAACTAGGTCTCCTGCTGTCCTCTTACTCTCTGCAGCACCATTATTTCCATTGTGGAGTTGCTTAGCAGTCATTCGTTTGGCAGGAGAGAATGGGAGCTTGGGTGCTCTTCTTTGAGTTGATAACTTCAAAGAAGAATCCACTTGTCTTTTCTTGCTTGGTGAAGCCAGAATCTCCTTACAGGCAGATTTCTGCATTATAAATAAGAAAGTGCTAGATGAGTAGTGTTAGATAGAGTACACATATGACAAACAAGAAACAAAGCATAACTCAACAACCTTATCGAGTTTCTTCTCTTCTTGGGCGACCAAAATCTGTTGGTGGTCTTCAACTTTTTCAATTTGTTCTGAATTTTCAAGCAGAGTAGGATCCTCCACCATATAAACACCTTCATCTGCTTCCACCTTCGTAGTTTCCAGCTCTCCAATATTAGGATTACACCCATTCACGCTGGCAGAATAATCGACTGCAGTATTAGGGGCAACATCCTCATGTGGTTCATCAATGGACTGGTGGCCTTCTGCTTTCACCAAGTCTGAATCCATGAAAGAGACCAACTCTGAATCCATGAAAGAGTCATCATGATGTTCGTCCCTAGTTTCTGACTCAAAAACATTATGAGCTGCTGCATTTGATTCCTCAATCAATTCTGCTGCTCTCTCTGCAGCTTTTTTCTTGTAATGAGCTTCAAAATAGGCTTTCTTCTGAGCAACAGAACCAGGCTTGGAAAATTTCACAACTTCTTCCAAGTAACGATTGTGAGAGAAGGTTGACCATTTCTCCCAAGCCAAGGATTCTGACATAAACCTCCCAAAAGAGATTGATTCTCCTAGAGCACGAATGGGGTCACCCTGCAATTAAAATTAATTTGTTTTCTCAGGAAGTCCTAAATAAAGTAGATATATATGCAAAGACAAATTAAGGGGAAAAAAATGCTCGATACCCATGACATTTAAACCCCATAAATTGCTTGCTCCTGTATGTGATGAAGGATAGTAGAAACTCAAGAATTTTTCCAGAGAAAAGCCATGAAACGCTAATTAACAATGAAAAGCCAAAGAATATATATTACAACAAAAGCCTATCCAGAGCCTCATTGGACATAATTGTGATTTGGGAACACAAAAGAGAACCAGAAATTTCCTTCGGTTCTTGGATTAAAGAAGGAAGAGAAAAGTGGTTATTGCTTAACAGTGGCTTCCTTTATTAAGCATTTGGAAGCATTTCCTCCCCACTCCTCTCTCATTCTTTCCCGAGAACCAAACAGGAAGTCAGTAATGGTAACCTCAACCCGTTACAAGCTCCTCGTGTTCTCTCATTTTCAAACGTTTTCCCAGCACCCAAACAGACCGTAACAAAAAAAAAACAAAAGCAGTTACACTATAATCCATGAAGAATTCTCAGAAAATACGCGAGACCCATTATCTGAACAACACCAAATAAGAGTCCAAAAAACAGAAACTTTCTAAAATCTTTCACACACTGACCTCTTCTTTGGCTTCACTGGAACTGTCAGAAGGGTGAGAGAATGATTTCACAAGGCACGCTGACTCACCCATGTCCTTGCTCCAACACAGAATGCCGCAATGAAAGCTTTTCTCTTTATGCAAGACTGGTTTACTATTTTCGCTTTAAATTTGAATCACAGGCTCCCCCTCTGGTCCATTTCATGTTGGATCAGAAGAAAAAAAAAAAAAAAAAAGCTTTTTTTTGCTTGCCTTTTAATGTGTAGGCTTTACTTCATTTCCTTCATTTTCTTGGATAGACAGTGATTTCTTCTTTTCCTTTTTCTTTTTAGGGAAGTTCTTCCTCAAATCAAAAAGTGCTAAGCTTTTTGACATTTTGTTTTTGATCGAGTTGGACCCCATGGTTTAGAAATTAATTAAAAGCATTTCCCAACGTCTATTTCTTTGATTTTCTCGTTTGGATTAATTATTGTGTTGCTCAATTAGAACGACAATCATATGAATTCCAAAAAAAAAAAAAAAGAATTATTATTATTTTAAATATTTGTTCCTCTCTGTTTTGTTTTCTTTTTTCAAAAAAAAAAAAACCGTTAACAAAAAACCCCAAACATTCAAAACTCACATCTTGTTATTTTTTTTTAAAAAACAAAAAATACCCTTCAAAGCATATTAATAAACATTGATTTGAATTCCTAAGAGTATTATTAGCGGTCTCACCAAATTTTACTCACAAAAATAACCAAAAGTATATTTTTCTATATTTTAACTCTTCACTTTTTAAAGTATTCCCAACAACATCACTATTTTAACAATTTACTTTCACTATTTTATTTTAATATTTTATTTCAAATATTTGTTTATTCTTGCTTTAACTATTAAAAGAAGAGACAGAAACATAAAAGAAAAATTAGTAGAGAAAAATCATTTTTTTTATTCAATTGATAAGTAAATAGTACTCACTATTAATAGTAAATATTGTTCACTCACTATTTTTTTTTTAAAAAAAAAAAATTCACTTTAAATCTTTAAATTATTACGAGATTTGACAAACCCCCAAACTTCAAAATCTCTCAATTTGAATCACTAAACTTTCAATTACAATCAATTTGAACGGCTTCGTCAGATTTTAAACGTTAAAAATTAGACAATAACATTTATGCTACTAATTTTTTTATAAAATTTCAAATTTAACCTTAATTCTAAGTTAAAAAATTAATATATATATAAACAAAATCAATAATATTTTAATTTTTTTAGGTATTGCCATTAAAAGTTTTAATGACTAAATCTAACGACAGATTTCAAATTGATTACAATTAAAAATTCAAGAGTTCAAATTAAAAAATTTTAAATTTTTAAAACTTATCAAATCGTGTAATAATTTTTAAAGTAAAACTACTCTTCTTTTTTTTAATCAAAGTAGTAAAGCTGAAAAATATACTTTTTAGGCACTTTTATCAAATTATCTCACTAAAAAATAGTTTCAAATTATCTCACTAAAAAATAGTTTTAATGAAGCTGCAAATAGTTCTCGAATAATTTTATTACTTAAATTGTTAATTATCCAAACAACAAAAAAATATAAAAAAATCTAAATGGAGCAAATGAAGGTGAAGCCATTATTTATTGGTTTGGTTGATATTTGAATTTGAACCACCAAAGCCAGACAGCCCCATTCTAATTGTAGAGATTTTCCAACGGCCTTTGTCTCCAACAAGTGTGACTGTTATCAGTGGCAATGGACAACAGATAGACCCAGACTTTGTGTCAAAACTAACCGAAAAATAATTTTGGTGAGACTTCAAGGAGTGCTCTTAGGTAAACAAAACCAAGAAAGACTGTTTTGCTTGTATTCAAGAACCCAATAAAAAATTCCATAGCAACACTGAAAAGAACACAATTAATTGTCGTCACTAATATACAGATCGGTTTTAATTGATTCAACATTGATAGTAATCAATCTAATTAGTCTGTAGGACATCTCCACCTAGGCTTTTTAATGGGTGTTTCACGTTATATCCAATTTTCATCCTCTAGCATATCATTTAAAATAGGGGAAAGTACGGATCACCCCCATGAAGTTTGGGGTGATTTTTAATTCAGTCACTGATGTTTAAAAAATCGCAATGTGTCTCCCCGAAGTTTCAAAATTTCTCAATGTAGGCACTTTTTCCCAAAATGCCCTCAACAGTAACTTTTTTGTTCCCAACATGTCCTCAACAGTGATTCCGGTGAAAAACTCACCGGACTCCGGCAAGATCTCGCCGGATTCCGGCAAAATCTGAAAAATTCGCCAGAATCCCACGAATTCGCCGGAATTCGGCGAAATCCGGTGAACCCACTTCTCCGACGCCATGTTCCCGGCTAGATTTGCTCTTTTCTGACGATTTTAGGCCCTAAAAAGATCAGAAAAGAGAGAGAGAGAGAAAAAAAAAAAAAAAAAAGCCGGCTAGATTTCGTCGGATTCTGGCAAGTTTTCGCCAGAATCACTGTTCATGGTTCGCCAGAATCACTGTTGAGGGCATTTTGGGAAAAAAAAAATTGAAAGTGCCTACATTGAGAGAAATTGAAACTTTGGGGGGGCACATTGCGATTTTTTAAGCATCGGTGGCTGAATTGAAAATCGCTCTAAACTTCAGGGGGGTAATCCGTATTTTTCCCTTTAAAAAAAAACAAAAAAAAAAAGAAGAAGATAATTTAGCCCCTTAAACTATCAGCCATTTGCGATTGAACACCATAATGTTCAAAAAGTGATAACATAGCCTCCCAAACTATCAACCAATTGTAATTTGGTTACTCCGTTAGTCATCGTTGTCAAATAGGATGAAAAATTCAATACGATGTCGTTTTGGTAAGGTTAAGTTACTAAAATATCCTTTTGAAAAAAAAAATTTAGAAAATGCTTCCCAAAACAACCTCGGTTGACAAACCCTAAAAAAAAAAATTAATTTTAAAAAAAAAAAAAATTCATAAGAAGGATTGGGAATTGGGAAGGCAACAATTATATGTAAGCTTGGCTCTCATATTTTTTTGGGCAGTATGCCTTAAAATCACACGATACAAGAAACAACATCATATCATAAAGGTTTAAAAACATTTATATACCAAGTGTTATCCTGACCATTTAATAAAATCATCAAATGCATTTTTATTTTACACCGTTAGATTATATAACCGAAAGTGATCCTATGCCCATTGGACATAGTGACATACCATATAATTTTACCTTGAACGTTGTGCGTTACAGCTGTATCCCTCATTCCCATAATCAACGGCTACGATGGATAGGCTATAGAATCCAACGGTCAATATTTAATGTCTCGCTAACATCGCGCTTAGTTGTCAAAAAGAATTCGATATTTATCCTCTACATGCGCACTCCACCTACACTTTACTCTATACCGCTCCATGGAGACATCTTGTCCATTGATTTAAACTCAATATTCGATGATGCAATATTGATCGTTTAATTTGACATGTGTCGTGCGTGCGAAACATTGAATAAGTTCTAAGGGGAAGTGTGCTCTACGGTTGTAACGTACACTTCCCATCCAACAGTTAAAATTCATCAAAAGAAAAATCTGATGGTCCTAATTAAATTTAATGGTTCAAATTTCAAAAAAAAAAAAAAAAACGTAGCATTTCGAGGTCCACACCAAAACGTAGCATTTTGACAATTAACTATAAATCTAAAGAAAATGTTAAAGGCCCAATTTTTTTGTCTAATTTTTACCCAATTTTTATCTTTTTTATTTTTATTTTTTTTTAAATGAAAAATGACCATTTTTATGAAGAAAAATGCAATTTTCATTTTTAAAAAAATACCAATAAAAAGAATGACAAAAAAATATATATTATTGCTTTAGACACTTTTTTTATTTTTTACTTTGTTTTTTTTTAAAAAAATAAAAAGGCAAAAGTTGAGCAAAAGTTGGACAAAAAAGTTGAGTCCCTACCATCCCTCTAAATCTAATAATCAATAAATAATAAATATTAATGACAAAAATTTCTATAAAAATTTTGTTTTGAAGCCCTTATTACCATCAATATTCTTTAATTAAGGCCCTCTAATCATGGTAAATAAGTTAAAAAATCCCCCAGTTTAATAAGGGCTTCAATTAATGAATTCCAATAAAACAATTTTCATAAAAAAAATTAAGAGATTTGCTAAGTATTCTCCACATAGTGTTCTCATAGTCATACGTAGAACATGATTTAAAAAAAAATAAAATTGCAGTGACCTCCACCACTGATTTTTTTGCCAACAGATTAATTTTTATGAATTATTTAGGTTCTAATGATTTAAAACTTGTTTTTTGATTCAAAACTAAAACCTAGGGGTGAAAGGTTAACCATTTAGGCATGACATCATCTAAAATAGATTTAATCATCATAAATTTAGTGCTAATGCATCAATTTTTGTGTTAATGCCTCAAATTTGGTGCTAATGCCAAAAAAGCCGATGGTGGAGGTCACTACAATTTTATTTTTTCTTAAATCATTTTTTTCCGTAAGATTGAAAAACGCTACGAGAACACTATGGGGTATAACCCTTAGCATTTTCCAAAAATTAAAGACCAAATTGCAGTCAATATATATGCTTTAAAATAGAAGCTGCGTGGATGATAGATGAGGAATACAAGAGAATCGTGGATGATGCTTGGGCAAAAGAAGGGACGGGTGGTACTTCTTTGCTTCGGGTGAGACAAACGCTAGCGAACTGTCAAACAAAACTCAAATCATGGAGCTCCAGGAAATTTGGAACATAGAAAAGAAACTGAAACTGAAGACGAAGGAGCTGGCAGAACTTCAATTGGTGGAGGGACCGGAAAATTTGGAAAAAATTAAGGAATTGCATAATGAAATTGATTTTATTTTAGAACAGGAGGATTATAAGTGGAAGTAAAGGGGGAAGCAAAACTGGTACGTGAACGGATATCGGAACACTAGTTTCTTTCATGCTTGGGCCAGTCACAGGAAAAAGATCAATTTTACTAAGCAAATAAAGGATGAGGAGGAAATGGTGTGGAAAAGGAGATTGGGGCTGCATTTGTTAAATTCTACGAAAAATGATTTACCACAGGGGAATCATCCGGCATGCAAGACTGGCCGGTGGAGGTTGAGGGGCGTGTGATGGAGGAGATGAATTCAGAGCTGATACGGCCGTTTACGGCCATGGAGGTTGAGAAGGCCCTTTTCCAAATGCACCCATTGAAATCGCAGGGTCCGGACAGCTAGCAAAACTTTGTAAGTATTAACAACAAAATATACATTCTCATATGAATAATTCACTGGAAATTCTGGAACATGAATAATGCAGTCACTAGAGCTTTTAGCAGGAGTTCCGAAGGCACAACTACCTATCTATTCACTGTATTTGATTTTGGGGCTGTGAAAAGAAATCTTTTGCACTACGTGCGACCTCTGCTTCAACTACTGCTTCCAAAACAATATCTGCTCCTTTTGCACTTCCTGCCACCACATCCACAGGGTTAGTACTTGACATGCATATACAGAAACTTCTTGCAAACTCTCCTGAGAAAATGCCAGAACTGTTTATATATAGAAATTCTTAAACATGCAAAGACTAACATGCTAAATGTTAAAGCGTTTCCAGGAAAAGATCATGAATTTTTCTAGACGTGTTATTTTGACTAAAACTAACAACAACAACAATAATAATAATCCAAAGTGGAAAAGAAAATAAAGATATCATTGAAGGTAAAAAGCCTATAAATAGTTATACTGCACAGATAATGGACTCATGTGCATGTATCAATATAGACATATGTATGCCAATAAAACCAATGCACGCTATAATCTTACATAAGATAGATGCTAAAGACAATCCTTTATGCAGGTCATCTTTGGAGCAAATGTTATCGGGAATTCTTTAACTGATGATAGTCTACCCCAAAAATGCAAAAAGCACGAATGCCCAATATTTTACAAAATACACATGCCAACTTACTCACGTAGATTACAATTGTCAAAATGTAGAATTGATAATTTGTCTGCAGAAAATGTAATAAAAAAAACTTGACAGCTGCATCAATTGACAGAGAGAAAGAAATACATTTTCTTTTTGACAAATAAAATGGTAACAAAATGGTGAAAACCTTTGTCACACATGGAACTATATTTAAAACCATAGTATATGTGCACACTAACAAACAGTTTTGTTTAAACTATATGGATGAGAAGTGTTAAAAGCCAGAGAATTGTCTTCCATATTTATCGCCAGGATCTCATTACATTTCTTAGCACACATCACCTACTCATTGTACTCTATAAATACACCTCAATGTAACACAATTTCATTCGAGTCAATACAGTAAGAACTTAGCCTATTGAGCATTATAATGGTGGACGTAGACCTTTAAGGTTGAATCACCTCAAATCCTTCTCTTTCTTCTCTTCTCAAATTATGCTTCCGCTTTCTCTCATATTTTAATTTACTTAACATTTTAACAAAAAGAAAACTGAAAGTCATAAGCTTAACACATGAAGGAGCCCCTCTCTTTCGGCCACTAATCAAATATTTCAACTACCAATCAGTTAGCCAAGACTATTGGTTAAATTTTTGTTGATAAGTAATCAAGATATCATTAAAAGCATAAGGCATTCCTAAGTACACAGACTATTGGTTAAATTGATAACAAAAAGATACAAGATATACACATAACGAGATGCATTTTCCTTAGTAATTTGCAAATTGTCCGTATATTGAAATTTATGAGATGAAAATGGGAGTCAAAGAACGAAGTATATTTGCTACATAATGGGGGGAAAAAAATCATATATACGAATTTCTTGCCAGATAACCTTTAAGAATATGTGCCAGATTGAAGGTTTTCAAATTACAATCCTTATTCCTCTTTGTTACAGCCATCAAACTTAAGCCTTCACCAACAAATTTTTGGACTCTTCCAAAAGTTTTAATTTTCTATATTTAATTATTATGTTTTTTAGGAAAAGAACACAGGATGGATGAGGAGCTGCAAAAAATGCTGATTTAGATTTAAAAAATTGAAGACGTAAAGCTCTTTAATTATCCTTAATAACTAAACCAGCGCACTGATTCCTAGAAAAGTCAACACAAAGATCTTGGCCAATTTCTTCATTCATGAAACTCAAATTTTAAAGCGCCGCCAATAGCAAAAATAACTGGCACAGGACCACAGATTGAGGATCTCACTGAGAGGCACAGGACAACAGGTTGAAGATGTTCACTGAATAACAGGAAAGCTGCTGCTAAAAAAAATTAGCTAGAAAAAGATGAGTGTTTTTAATTTTCTTATCTAATATGGAAAGGGAATTTTTCACTCCAGACTGCTTTGTACAGTGCTTGGATTGGGACAAAGAACTAATGGCAGAACTGACATAAATTTTTTTAAAAGTAAATAAGTAAAAGTGAAAGATAGGGATGAACAAGAATAACTACTAATAAATAAGGAAAACTATTACCCTTTCTTTCTGGTAGCATCCCCGTGCTTTCAGCTGAAACTGGGAGGATGGCGAAGAGACTAGCTTCATTATTAAGGGTCTCTTTTTCTGTACAGCTCTCCAATGAACCAGTCTTTATGGCTTCAGATTCAACCAATCTGGCATAAGCAGTTGCTTGGCATGCAAATCAACTGAAACTAAGGTTTTGGAACTAAAATCCTGAGAAACATAATAAAAAGGAATTAAGATCAAAAGAAATATGAAATAAAATTGACAGTTCAAAAACCTTCATCACAGCATTTGTTGGCTTCTGCTCTTCTTCACACTTTTCAATCAGACTGTTGCCTGCCCCAGCCAAAATACACACACATATATATAAAACAAGTTAACAGAGGGGAGTAAAACTCACAAAGGTAGTGGAATAACTTAAAAGCTTTGGAGGCTGAGAATACCAGAATTTGTGTTAGGAGCTCACATTGTGTCTTGAAGTTCTTTGTGAACCTAAAAGTTAGTACAAAAAACACAATTTAAATTGAAAAACCCTCTGTAGATCTTGTTGCTATAAGATTACCAAACTATCTATTGTCTTAACCAGGCATATGTTACCACCATCAAATAAAAGGTACTAATTATGTATCTTTTGGATAAATCTACAAAAGAGGCTCTTTCTTGTCTTCTCTTGTCTTCATTTGGGTATTAATGCGTGCTTTTTACTTTACTATGCTAAAGACAAATAATATCCACCTATTCAAAAATATGTTTACAGTGCATTGATACCCTCAACTTGGGCACATTCCATAGGGCGCTGCATGAACATATGTGCCACATCATACACATTACATGTCTTACTTGGGGGCACTCAGAACACTGGGTTTAGTAACCAAAAAGGAAACTCAGCTCAGGGGCTAATTCTATGAGAAGAATGCCATTACTGCAGCAACCCAATGAACGTGTTAGCCACATCTATGCTATCACTACAAAAGGATTACAGTCAAGTTGCGATTGGCGTGTGGTGACTGGAAAAAGGGGAAGGCAGCATCGGCGAAAAGCTAGGAGGGCAATGAAGACGTTGGTGAGACACATCGGAGTTGTGGAAGATCTGGATTTTAAAAAGTTAGATTTGAGAACCACCAAAAAGCCGTGACACAACTACTGGGGGTGGAAGCCGAACAGAGATGGGCGACCAGACGGGGCAAAGTGGTAAGATTGGAAGTCAACAAATCTTGATTTTAAAAAGCCAAATCTGAGAACAACCAAAAAGCTGTGGCGCAACTACGGGGAGTGGAGGCCGGACAGAGATGGGCGACCAGGCAGGACGAAGAAAGTCTAGGCAAGGAGTAACGATGGCAGTGCTGCTCAGAGGTAAAAAAACAAGAAAAAGAAGAGAACCGGTTATAGAGGAGGGAGGAGAAGCGATTAATTTACTCCAACATCTTATGTTACCCAACAAACACATTGGTATGTGCTTTGAACATTTTGCTTCTTTGCCGCTTAAAAAAAATTAATTTTATCTCAGCTCTCCAATAATTGGCATGCAAATACTTTGCATTCCAACAACATGATCCGCTTTGTTCCAAGATGTTCATAATAGTTTCAATATAAATGGGATAATGTGAGTTGAGTAAACTGTAAAAGCGTGAGATAATGTGAGTCGAGTAAAAGCGTGATCAATCTCAAAAACTCATACCAAAGTTGTTGAAATGAAATTTCCTGACTACCACCTTTTTTTTTTTTTTCATGACTACCGCATTGATTTGATTAGAAGATCAGATTCAAGATCTTTCTTAGAATCACTCATCAATATATATCGAAAGAGATGTGATACTGATACAGCCACAATATAGACTTAACAAAGACCAAATTTTACTCATACGTGTTATTTACAAAATAAAAAATAAAAGAATAAAAACTAATTCAAATCACCAAGCCTTGTTTTTTTTTTTAAATGACACGTAAAAAATAAAAATTAAGTCTTTGTTAGTTCTATGCTTTAACTTTACTTTTAACATTATTCATATTGAAAGAGATTACCTCCATAAAACTAGCCATCTTTACTACTCTTTCAACCTTTTTGGCATTAAAAATTGAACGCTTTTCAATAGGTAAGAGCTATATACATATTAAATAACTAAAATATCCTTTTGTCTAAAATCCTTTGTCCGCAAGCCGTATCTTAGTATTTATTTTTTCTTTTTTAATCAAAGCGGAAGAGGGAGGAAAAAGTGATTGCTATAAAAATTGGTAATTATATTTCATTATGGCATGAGAAGTAGGGAGTAGAGTCATTAGTTTGGTTAATCGAAATTGTCAGTTAAATCAGTTAATTCAACGATTACATTTCAATAAGAATTTAGACAATTTCGATTAACTGATTTAACTGACAGTTAAATCAGTTTTTATACCGATTTCGGTTCGGTTCAATTAATCAGTATAAATATTTTTTTATCGATTAACCAAATTAACTGATAATATTTATTTATTTTCTTTTTTTTTAGAACTTAAGTACGTTGGACTCTTATTATGTTAATTAATGGGCACATTTAAAATTTGTTTGGTTCAAGAAGCTATTTGCCCCCCCCCCCCCAAAAAAAAAGCTCCCTAAACAATCAATTTTTGGCCCAATTAAAAAAGCCAACGGTAGACCGATTAATCAAAAGCTCCAGATTTTTCACAAGTTAATATTCCACTATAAACTAGACATGTATTAAGGAGGAAGTACAAATGCAAATAAATCATAATAAGATGGCAGAAAAGATTGAAGAGAAACAACTATATTCTAAAGCAAAGCCAGTCCTCTATTTTTTTTTCTTTTTCAACCATTGTGATCCCAAGTTGTCTAACTGGAAAAAACTAGCAAATCCAAAAGAAAGACTAGAGAAAGCAAGAATATA
>CM017323.1:25764426-25836717 GCA_006937295.1 Carpinus fangiana
CTTGGCTGATCGAGATGAAAGAGAAGCTTAGCTTCGAGTGGCCTGGGTCAAAGGGCAAGATGGTTTACTTGTAATTATTGGGCTGTATAGGGTTTGTCTTAGGGTGTTTAGGTGAGGGTGGTTTGTTCGGGGAGCTCCTTGTGAGCTTTGGTGTTCCCTTGGTGTCTAGACGCTCTCTTTTGTATGCTGTGTTGTGCCCCGTGTTCTTTTGTGGTGCACTCCCTGTGCATTTGATTGCGCCCCCTTATGGGTTTTTGATATATACAATTTTTACTTATAAAAAAAAAATAATGTCTTAATCCCCCATTACAACACTCCTTTCCCTTTGAGAGTAGCTTTATTCGTTTGGTTGGCCACTTTAGTGTAGGTCATGCCTTGTCAAGTGAGAGATCTCTTTGTTTGTTGGAGAGGGCAGTTTAGTAGTCCTCAAAGTGAAGGTGTTTGGAAAATGATTCCGCTTTGCATGATGTGGTGTATTTAGAGAGAAGGAAATTAGCGAAGCTTTGAAGACAATGAGAGGACAATAGCGGAGTTAATGGCCTTCTTCAATACCCTTTTCCATTGTTTGGATTGCTACTTATGATTATTTATCTTTTTTTTGGTTAGGTGTTTCTCTTGTATACTGCTTGTGTAATTTGGTGTGTGCCGCCCTTTGGTTTTAATGAAACTCAATTACTTATTAAAAAAAAGTTAAGAGGAAAGGTGATTTTGTTGGAAAAAGTAATCCTCGTAAGACCTAGGAGATGTTTGGAGTAAAAGTAAGATGGATAGAGGGAAAAAAAGGGTTTCCATAATAGCTGTTGGGTAGTATGTTTTTAGAAATTATGTTATAATAGGAGGAAGTCCAAATGTCATATGCCTTTGAGATCCATTCACTTGTGATGTGTGGAATCATAATGAGTATTTTGTAAGAGCACCATGAAATGTAATTTTTTTTTCCTTGGTAAAAAAAAGGAATGTGTTGGCTGTTGTTGCTATGCATCATGTGAAGGCGGTAACTGTAGTTGGTGAGCTGTTAAACTCCACTGTAGGGTTGTGGATTATAAATTCCACTATAGAGTTGTGCACCTATTTTTTGGCCCAAAAGGCTTCTTGCTTAGTCTAGAGATGATTGCCTTAACCTTAGGCTTCTAGAGTTTATATTTCCTCTTAACCATGCTATAGATGCAGCATCATTTATTTTCTCTTTGGGCTCATATTATATTGCGTTTTTCACATTCCTCTTTTATCTCTTCTATATGGCGACTGCTGTTTAGCAAGTTGAGATTGAAAGTCATGGCCTAAGTTGAAAGTTATACCGAAAAGTATTTAATTGGCATTTCTTTTGAATCAATTTTGTTTCTGATAGAATTTTTGTTCTGCGCTCAAATGTTTTATTATTTGCTTCTCATGTCTGATTTTTTTATAATGTTTATATCTTTTTGTATGCAGTATCACACTTCGCAAGCTAGTTGCTAATTTGCTTCTAATCACTTAATTACACAGCTAGATGGAGGACTGGGGTAATTTTTCCGCTCTAAATTCTGATTGTGCATGCCATCCAGTTGGTGTACTATTGTAATTCATATCTGTTGGAAGCTTTTTAGAATCTCAAAATCGCAAGAGCTCAATTTTTAACTCATAGAACTGTGATATATTAGTGGTTCGATTTTACCTATTGTTATGATTATTCTTGCTGTTGATACAATCATCATTTTCTTCTTCTTATGATTTGGTTTGGTACAACAAGTTTTCCATTGATTCCATTGTCTTAATGTCATGTGAATTTTTTTGATACTTTTGCTTACTTGACTGAGATTAGATTATAATTATTATTTTTTACTATGATAAAGTGATTTGCCAATTTCTTGGGTGCCCTTTCCTAAAACTGATACGATTTGCTTGACTCTGCGGGAAGTAGCAATATTAATTATGGTGATTAATGTCTTAGTGGTTTTCTTGATACAGTTGAGCAAAATATTTTAGTTTTTATTTTAAAAGTTGCATAATTACTGCAGAGTATAAATATTTACTAGTAAAACAATAATTGCAGAGAAGTAAAAATGGTGTTGTTGTCAATTTAATTAATTTATTTTGTGGTCACCATTTTCTATTTCTTTTGAATTTTTTCTGCTATTTGGTAATTTGGGAAATTAAAAAATGGGACACCTGATTGATGGACAGTTATGCCAGGGTGACACTCTACCAATGTGTACATTCCTTGCCCCCCAATTGAGAAATAGAACTGACTAATCATGACTCAAAGCCTCTATTTCACAAATCTTGAATGACCTGGAGTTGGGCCTTTCTTAAGTCAAGATTTGTGTTGTAATAATTCCTTGTTAAATTGAATTATTGCTTACAACTTATGTCGGGGGGTGGGGGTGATAGTGAGTTTGATTGTTGTGGGTAACTGTTTTATTGAAATTCCAACAATATCTGATAAAGTTTTGTACGAAACGTAAAAAAAGAAAAAAGAAAAGAAAAGGGCCAACAATTTTCTTTGTTGGCGGGGAGGGAGTTGTCGTGATGTTAGTTCTGATTATCAAGTTGATTAACATATTGTGAAAGAAGTTGTGAAGCTATCCTGAGGCATGCTCTATATATGCTACTAGCTGTGGATATGAGTTTAGATGTGAGAGTGGGGGCGATGGGTGTGGGTGTATGGCCATTTATGCGCATGTGTGTGCATTTTCCTTCTATGATATATGCTATATTAATTGGCAGAAGAGGGATAAATGGATTTCTAAACTTCCAGCAGGTTCATGGGAGCACAACCAACAAAAAAACATGTTTTAACAATAGCTGTCGCAAAAACAAGTTATAATTCAGTTGAAGGGGAGCGGTGTACTCTGAATTGACAGTGGACAAAGTATCTTCCTATTACTTTCTTCAGACTGTGTTTGGAAAATTGCTGAAGATATTAAGGGCCAGTTTGGTAAAATTTTGAGAAGTGTTTTGTGTATTGAAAAGAGTTTTTGAAAAAGGTAAAATTGCGAATTGATTTGGTGGGGATCACATTTGAAAGAA
This sequence comes from Carpinus fangiana, assembly GCA_006937295.1. NCBI lineage: Eukaryota > Viridiplantae > Streptophyta > Magnoliopsida > Fagales > Betulaceae > Carpinus > Carpinus fangiana. The sequence continues at coordinate 25,767,436 of CM017323.1, forward strand.
GTGTTTTATGCAGGGTTCGCAAAAGAAATTCATTTCATAAAATTTTGAGAAGTGTTTTTGAAAAATAAAAAATTGAAGAGTGTTTATTAAAATGAAAGGAAAAAAAAGAAACTACTGGAGTTTTTACTTTACTGTGATGGCTGCGCCAAACAAACCTGGTGATCAGATCAATGCAGGGCTGCTAGCATGCTAGACAGATTAGTGGCCACCAAGGTGGCGCCACCATTATGGGTTAGGCGGGTAGCTGTGGCCACCACACCATTTTTTTTTTTTTTTAAATTTTTTAAATTTAAAATTTATTTTTATTGATTTATTTATTTTTACATATAAGTAGGCAGCCTGCCACCTGAAAACAAAACAATTGTACATAAGCAGTCTCCGCACTTGAAAAAAAAAATTCTTATTTATATTTTTGAGAAATGTTTTTTTTTTTTTTGTGTTTTGTTTCTCAAGTAATGTTTTGTTTTTTGGAAGGAGTTTTGTAGTTTGTTTTTAAAAGTGTTAGTGGTGGGGACCACATCTGAAAATCTGTTTGGATAATTGATATTTGAGAAGAGTTCGCAGCATTTGAGAAGCAAAGATCGTTTCTACTTGGGGCACCTTAACGCTTTTTATAAAATTTCCTCTATATAAAAAAAAAGTTACCTTGCAAGAGCAATTTTGCACTATACATTCCCATCCTATCTCCAAAGTTTATTCTTGGTTGGAAATTTGTTTTTCTTTGCTGAGCACAGAACAAAGATTGCCTATGATTGGTTGAGAACCGTAAGAAGTGGCAACAACCTTTGTCTGCGAGTCTTTTCGAATTTTTGAAGTATTTGTCTGTTTGGATGTATGATGTGCAATTTGCATAAAATTGGCAGAGATCCAATCCAACGATAATTGCAGTTGGCTAGAAGCTAAGGCACATAGAGATATGGGCCATATGCACATCACAATTGAAACCTTGTGTAAATCTCCTATTCTCCTAAGGTCAAAGCCACTTTGAACTCTAGGGTTCCATGGAGCTTCCCCCTTGAGGGCGGACCTACCTCTAAGGTTGGGGGGTTCTTTGGCGACCCCAGTTTTTTTTAGATTCATATAAAAATATTATTTTCTATATCATGGCCCATGAAATAGCTTGAAACTAGCTAGTCTGTTCTAAAAAAATGTCTTGCTTTCTCCTTTGGAAATTTTCAAAATAAATTTCCACTTTCTAAAAGTTGAAGTACTTACTCATTTTTTCTTTACTACCTTCAACTTTCTCAAAAAGTAGACCCGATTCTTATTGAAAGTCATTTCCATAGTGAAGGACATTTTAGGAAGTTCACTATATGTATGCATCTTGGTTAACAGTCGTGCTCTCTGGAACCAATACATCTAATTTGGGATGGATGGAGTATTAATTTGTTCACTGGTCATTTATAGAGGGTCAGAATACTGCATAGCAATGTTTGTAACTGATTTGATTAGATGAGAGCGCCAAGCATATAGTAGAAATTGTTTGTCCACAATCAAGTTAAGGGAAAAAAGTGATGCGCTACAGCTTTACAGTATTTATGCAACTCTACTGGAGATGGGTGACGAGCAAAACCCAGTTAATTCTGGCTTATAGGAATTTTTTCAGTGCAGACTTGTTCTCACTCCTTTGTCAATCCTTGAGAAGAAGCTGATATTCCTTTGGAGGTTCTCAACCCCGAAACTTCCTTAATTGTTTTTTTCGAGTGCGCAGCACCATTTAGGCAAGTCATCTTCACTTGTCATAACGACAATCAGTCATGATCTTCTACCATTAATCTATGTATTCTGAGCCCGTTAATAGAGTCCATAGTTGTGAGAATCCTCCACTGAGGTTGTTAATGATCCTCTTTGGCCTTCTCCTTTTTGTCAATCTTAAATATATAATTGCAGGAGTAAATGTTGGTTGCTGAGGCAAATTTACTTGGTAATATATAAGCCGATTTAAAGTATAACAACTGATAAGCTGGCTAGGTTCCCCGTATCGCACTTGAGTTTTGCCATTATTGCAGGAGTCCTGTACCATACTCTTGCATTCAATCAGAACATTTAAAATGGCTCGATGGTGTTTATACAAATCAAATAGGCTGAATGTCACTTCCCTTTTGAAATTTCCATAATTGATTGCTAAACTTCTTTAAGGTTTAGATGGACATTATTTATCTCTGCTTCCTTTCAACTTGATATGTTATACTATGAAAGAATGTGTCATGTTGTTAATTGATCCTTCATATTGGCTTCATTTGTACAGAGGGGATTTAAAGAAGTTGTATGCAATAACTGTTTAGTGTTATTTTGTAGAACCTGAGGGGCACCATATAATTATTCAAGGTTGTTTTTAATTTATTTCCTCTATATTTGTGTCATGAAGATTATCGTTTGTTTTTCTGTTGGAGTTTGCTATTTAGTTTTACAAAGGGACGTGCTTTTTCTTTCAGAGGATGAGCAAATTCCACCCCTACCTGTCCTTGCAAAGGAGCAACCTAAAAGTAAATGGGATGATGAAGATGCGGATGACAATGATGTGAAGGAATCATGGGAGGATGAAGATGAACCTGCACCGGTATGATTGATAATTAATTATGACCTCTTAGCATTTTTTTCACACTTCTGGATGGGAATAGAGGATGGAGTATTGGTTAATTGATTATTTCCCTGGGATGATTCATTGGCTAGACATTGAGGGAATGATGAGTTTGGATAATGCATTGACATTCTGAAGAACCATGAAGATTTCATTATTTGTATAATCAGATCCAGTTTATTTTTTTGACATTTCTATTTCATTGGTTCAGTCGAAAAGAATACTAGTCATTTCTTGAAAATTGTTTTGCTATTTTGAAGTTTGCTATTTTTAGTAGCATACGGTTCATTTTGAGAAATGGATAATAATTTTGAGTGATGCTTGTATGTTTCCGTTATATGGGTGGAGGCTTGGTTTGTGAAGGGACAGAGAACGTCCAGTCATGAAATTGTATGGATTGTCTTGTTCCAAGGGGTCTAGTCTATAATTTATTTTGACTGTTCTCTCTTCTGGTGGATTTGTTCCGAGGGGTCTAGGTTATTTATAATTTATTTATTCCAATGAAAGTGAAACATTTGAAGTTGCATACTGCTTTCAATTCTAAAAGGTCTATACAATAATCTTTCCAGACAATTCCAGTGTTTTGCTTAGAACATCGGTCTATTTGACTAGGGACTTGAGTATCACTGATGGGTCTGGGTGCATGATTTGTATCTTTAAATTTCAAAATGTCCAAAATTTGGCATAATTGTGTCTGGAAGGGAATTATTAGTAGAATAGTTGTATGTGGTGTTTCTCTTGTATACTCTGAATGTACTCGCTTGCTACCAAAATTTGGCCATGGTTGTGTCTGGGAGGGAATCATTAATAGAAGTGTTCTATGTGGTGTCTCTCTTGTATGCTGTACATGTACTAGGCTGCTCCTTTTTTCTTTTCTCAAAATAAATATCTACTCATCAGAGTAAAAATAGTGTTCAAGCCAATGGCCTTTGTGTGAAAGGACACTCCCACCCCCCTTAAGGATGATATGGTTAATGAGGTAATTGGTTGGATTAGAAAAGAAAAAAGAAGTGTACAGATGACGACTATTTTTGTGATTGTAATGGCACAGGTTTGTGATATAAAATGGTCATTTGGTTTGCAGAAAAAGGTAAACAGGGCATCTGCAATCAGATAAATAATCAAACAGTGCTTGTCAAATTTTTTTTTTTTTTTTCTTTTAATTTAATTTATTATTATTTAATATTTTCATTTTGTTTGCTTTTTGGGAGGGGGTGGGGTGGGGGATCGGTGGCAGTTTAGGAAGCATAATGAAATGACGCTGTTAGAAATGAATCTTCATTTGGGCCAATATACAAAGAGTGATACAAAACCATTAGAGTTCAGCTCAAATTAAATTTTAGTGCAGGCCTCTGGCCTCCCTCTTTGGTAACAAATCATGTGAGTTTGATGGCTTTTCAGTCACTAGTGATATTTCATCCTTTGGAGATGGAATTTGATTCTGATCATGTTTTTTGAATTGAAAGAAACTTCCGTACCAACCATGACAAATATAATTTCTTTTTCTTCGTTTGATAACAGTGAGAATATCTCCTGGCTGTTTCTTTTCTTCTGATGATTTAAATTAGAACTAGGTCAGTGTGTCTGATTGGTGAATGGCTACCTGGTTGTCTCTGCTGTTTGGTCCAGTTATTGAGCTTCTTAGGACTAGTGAAGCAACCTATTTGAAGAGAGCCAATGTAGGTGGAGCACTGGCTTTCACATCTTAAGTTCTTTAACTTGAAACTCATGATGCTCAGGGTTTCTGAGATGTCATTAGAATGCCATTGTTAGCAGAAAAACTTTCCCCTCATTTTGTGACTAGATCTGCAATGTATGATAATTCATTTGCTGGGGAAAAATATGTTTGTTGCTTAGGCTGTTTGACAGAGATCCAATGTTGAACTAGTGAATGGACATGTTAATTTCTTGAACTGGACAATATTCAGGTTGCCTTTCTTTGGACTGCTGCTTTTGTTTTCCCTTTGGAACTTAGTTATGGTGATTTTCCTATTCATTTTTCCCCTTCTAGCTAGCATGGTGTTTTTTCTTAATACACTTCCTGTGTACCTTGGTGCACCTTACACTTGTTATGATAATTTGATTACTTATAAAATAAAAAATAATGATTCAGGTTGCCTGTACCTTGTTGACTCTGCCAGCACCAAGTAACATTGACATAAACAAAAAGATAAATTACGTTGAAAGTGCATATCAATGTTGTCGTGTCAGTACAGTGTGGTTATTGCATGAATGCTTCACTTCGTGTCATATACTGTTCACTTGGTTTGAAAACATGTTTTAGTACATAAATTTTCCCAGTATTATGTCCTTCACGGTCAGCTTGTTGGATTCATATAATTTTACTGGAACACAGATTAGAACTTACTGTTATGCAGTCTGGTGTTAGAGCACTGTCACATGGATTGGCATGCCAATTCCTCATGTTCATGATGGTTTGCTTGTTCATGTTAATATGAAATCTGTTTTTTGTATATGTGATGGGATCAGGCACCTGAACCAAAACCTCCAGCTGAAAAGGCCCCCAAGAAACCTGCAGTGAAACCAGCCGAAAAGAAAGGGAAAACTGTTGAAGTAGTGAAAGAAGAGCCACTAGATCCTGTAGCTGAAAAACTCCGCCAACAACGGTAATAGTTCAAATTCTTCTTTATGCTAATAATGGATGCCTTTTTCTTTAGTAGATTATTTTAGCAATATCTATTCCTCATCTGATGATTGGTAAATGTTTCAGAGAAAAAAACCATTTAAACTGTTGACCAGCAATATGCATTATTTTTTACACCATTTGTCTTGAGCAGCATCATCTTTTAATGTTACATTTACTCTTTGTATCTGTATTGATTTTTGAACTTATCAACTAGTTGAGTATATCATGAGCTTCCCTAAAATTTCTTATAAAGTTCAGTTTCATTTAGAAACTAGGCAATGTGGGACTTAACACTCATTACTGTCTTTATAAATCATATACTCTATGTGGGCTTCTCTTCATCTTCCCAATATGGGACCGGAGTGTTACAATCTCTCCCTCTTAAACTCTTGACGTCCTTGTCAGGGTCACATCATGCAGTGCTCCAATACCACACCGCCTGACGTTCCTAGGTGGTACTAGGCTTTATAAATAATTCTAGGGTAGTTCCAAATTAACTAGTCATTTTGGGGGTGATAGCACAGATGTAGCTAGCGCTTTTTCTTGGGTTGTTACAATATCACACTGTTATGGACTAGGTTTGATATTTACTTAGATCTGATCTTGAGGAGCTCAGCCTCAAATCAGATTGTAACTGGTAATGCAAGTTAGTGTCTCTCATCATGCTGCAAGTCTTGTAAAAGTAACAGCTTCAACCTATATCCTCTGCATAGTAAGATTGATAATATACATAATATTATTTGACTGAAATCGTATGAATTGGGGTTTAATTAAGTTTCAAGTGAAGTTTACCACTGAACTGATCCTTATTTGAGCTGTGATCACCCTAGCTTGATTGATGCTTTTCTAAATCTTCATGTGTGCAAACAGTGCTAAAGTTGTTGAAGTTTGACATGCCTACTTGTCAGACTTGGACATGGCTATTGCTTCTAGTGGATAATCTATTGCGAGGGTGCCCTTTTGCACCTACATTGTTGGGTTTTTATAACAATTTAGGACATTCAATTGGTTAACAATTTTTAGACAAGAGATTACATAGTCGAGGCATGCCTGTTTGCCCTATTGCACCTATATTGTTGGGTTTTTATTGCAATTTAGGACATTCAAAGGGTTAACAATTTGTGGACAAGAGATAACAAGGTAGAGGCATGCTTCTAATTTTTCTTAATAAATGCATTTTTATTATGAAAAAGTAGAGGACTTTGTTTTCCTCACACATGGGATTTATTCACCATTTTAGTATAAGTAAAGAAATAAATCATTTTGGTTCACTAAGTCAAGCAAGATTTAAAAGATGTCCACCTTTATGATTTGCAGGCTTCTTTGATTGATTTAGATTTAAAGTAATTTCACTAATGTTAATGGGGTGATACTCATCATAGTTTATGCCATATATGGAGGGTTTAGCTTGGTGATTTCACCACTGAAATCACATCCCCCCCCTCCCCAAGCAATCCTAAATAAAAGATTGTAGTTTTGTGGACAAATTAGGTCACAAAGTAGCTTCTCAATCCAAGTTGTGCTTTCAAGCCTTCAAATGATTAGTTCCCAGTGTTTGGTATACGTACAAACACATTGATAAAATTAGTTATATCTATCCAGTAAAATAATCAATTAATCATGAGTTGGCTTTTTGTATGCCTATCTGTTCTTGGAAAAACAAAAAGTGGCACCTGCAGGGAATCCTGAAGCAAGTCTTGATTTATTATGGATGGAAATCTGAATCCTGAAGTAGGTCTTGATTTATTATGGGTGGAAATCTGTATCTTCTTTTTATGTCTTCTGTTCCCAAGTTTGATTTTTGCTACATCCTTCTAAAATTCTTTCTCTTGTTCAGTGTTTTTCTGCCTAAATTGCTTCAGACAAGAAATACGCATGGTAATAAATGCTTGTTGATATCTGTGATCTTTTCTCATTAAAGTTCACTTGTGATATTCAAATCTTCATCTTGAGATTAATCATTTTGGGATGGTAATTTCATGTGTGCATTCACAACATCATATATTGTAAGTCGAATGTGTATTTTCACTTCCCTCTTGTGCGGTGTCTCCACATCATGTGTGGTCCATCTCTGTCATTTTCGGGGTGGGCATTTCCCTCTAAGCTACGAGTGGATAACTTCATTTTGACTATGTCTATTAGATTATGATGTTGATTGTGCAGCATATGGCAGTACAGTGCATGGGTTATTCAGCAATGCAGAAAGCATTATGCTGTCACATGCTCGCCGAGTCTCAACAAGCTATTATTTGTTGTGACCTTTGATATTCAATAAACCCTCGTCTTTCCTAAAGTTTTGTATTGCTTGAATCACCATTCTCAGAGCTGTTAGTATTCTGTAAAAGACACCCCCAAAATCCATAATTTTAGTATTAGGTGCTTGACTGTAAGATCCTGCACAGAGTATTCTCAAACTGATCCTTATCATAATTCTAAGTGAGGAACTTTAGAATTATGAGGGTGGGTTGGTTAGGACAAATCTAGCTCTATTGCTCTCAAGTACCTTAAAAAAAAAGTACCCTCTTCAGGAACTTTAAGGGTACAGTTGATTATGTGTGGTACTGGTGCGTTATATCAACTATTGCTGATGATATAACTATTACTGATCTTTACGGAAACTCACTTGTGTTAAACCCTTTCTCCCATGATAAAGTCTTATATTCTTTGAGATGTTACTCAGTGTACATGGAGGCCCCCTTGGTCTGTCTTTGTTTAGTAAAAAAAACATTGAAATTCGTTAGTCTTTGTTTATATCTTTTGCTGTCAAGTTTTTATATAAAAAGTCTTTGCAGCATGGTTTTGGGGGACAGTTGACGCCAAAACTATTTGTGCATCTTGAATTTTAATGGACTCTATTAGTTTTTTGATCCAGCAACAGAATTTTTTTAATCCTTTTGATGTAGCTATTTAATGTTGTAGATAATGTTATTCTGCAATTTCCTGCTAGGTTGTCTTGAATTTTATAAACTGGTGGGCTAAAAACTTAAAAAGGAGGAAAGAGATGGGAAAAAAGAAAATTCCAAATCTGATGTATATTCTCGGATAAGAAACTTCAATTACTTCTTGTTTATACATAGAGACTTTTAGTAGGCCTTTATGTCTCCGAACTTGCTTGAGATTTAAGTTAAAAGACTCTTTGTAATCAAGTTACTGCTTCCTGCATTAGACCCACAATAAAAACCTAGTACAATTACCATGTACATTCCTAGAAAACTATTTAAAACAACTCTTTAACAAAATGAAACCGCAAAGGTGGACAAAAAATATAGAGCAAGTGAGCTATTTAAGACTTGTGCACCTGCACCAAACTCTTTGTCAGTTTTTGGCTTCTGGAAGTCAATTGTCAGTGTCGCCCTTATTCTGTTCATGCTGCCCACAGATCTGAATGGCGTGCTTGATAAGTTTTTGCCTCATGTTTATAGTATTATGCTCAATGGTCTGTTTCAAAATGTGGACTTCCCTGTATGTTTTATTTTCAAAATTTCCAACTAAAATGTTTTATTCAGGAGTAAATCTATTAAAAAGATCAAATATAATTTGTCTGCATGCTTTGATCCTGGATGACTAAAACTTATGCATTGGTCTCAATAGCAATTTAATATGGAGGCTCGTAACCTTTTTGTTTCTGGTATGCTTAGAGGTTCTCTTCACTACAACTATGTTCTTCATCACAGGCTAGTGGAAGAAGCTGATTATAACTCCACTAAAGAACTGTTTGGTAAGAGAGATGATGAGAAGACCCTTGAAAATTTTATTCCCAATTCAGAAAGTGACTTCTTGGAGTATGCGGAGCTCATTTCACATAAGCTCCGCCCCTATGAGGTGTGTTAAATTGTCTTCCTCTGTTTTGATGAAAGTCGAGAATTTCTAACTTTGAAAGAATATATGCGCTTCCTTTTGCTGCAGAAAAGTTATCATTATATTGGTTTACTCAAGACTGTAATGAGACTATCAATCACTTCCATGAAAGCAGCAGACGCAAAAGAAGTTGCATCTTCGGTTACGGCAATTGCAAATGAAAAGCTAAAAGCAGAGAAGGAAGCCAATGCTGGTAGAAAGAAGACAGGTATGGTTTGTGTACACGAACTTGTGCTTGACAAATGAGAGCATCACTTGTACTAAATGAGCGATTCCCTTATAAGGGATGGACTTCCACTTTTATGCATTTATTGGATTTGGTCCCACCGTTGATCAAGTTAATGCCCATGATTGTTCTAAAATGAGGAATTTATGAACAACTTGCAAATTGGTAATGTCAGCTGCTTTTCCTTGCTTGCAGGCACCAAGAAAAAGCAGATCATTGTTGACAAGCCAGATGATGATTTGGCTGTTGATGGCTATGATGCGCTTGATGACTATGATTTCATGTGAGTGTTTCAGTTCATTCCACCGAAAGAATTGGGATTCAGCATTTGGATCAAAGTAGGGATAAGATCCTCCGGCATCCCCTCCCCAGAGATTGATATGAGTGATATTGCTGTATGTTGTCCAATAAGAGACTGCATCTGAGTGCCTGTTTTCAAATGTTATGGTAAATTTTGTTAGATTTGGATACTAGATCCACATTTGTCTGCACATACTAAATGTCGTGCTTTGCATGAGTCATTCGAGGATATGGTGATTGGTGACGGTGTAAAAGTAAAACTACTATTTATTGATTTTTTTTTTTTGGGTTGAAATCCCAGATTTTGTCATCAAACTTTGTCGTTTGGATGAATAAGCTGCGTGGTTGAAGGCAAGTCAAGTGTAAAAGTTGGTTAAATCCAATCATGTTAAAATCTATCCCCCATTAATTTAGAGTACGGCATATAGCTTACTGGACATGATCCTCTCTGTTTCAACTATTTTATAGTTCAGAATCTTCAGGTCAAATTTCATAGGGTCATTTAATATTTTTAAATGACGCGTCACTATGTACCCGAACTTTAAATTGAGAGCTTTGCATGTGATGCTACAAACAAATCTATAAACTCATGCTAACTTTTGATATTTGACTGAGGTATATTTTACCTGAACTTCGAGAAACATAGGAGCACTAGGACGTAGGGTAGGACAGCTCTTGTCTAGGAATATTGGTCATTCTGGTTTGTTTGGTTGAGGGGGGTAGCACTTTGTTTTAATTGTTGTATGCAACCTGTTTGGATGCGGAAATAAAATATTTCTTCTCACAGTTTATAGTCTTGGGTGTTGTTTTATTCTTGCCAAGGCTAGAAAAAATACACTTCTGACTGGTAATTAGGGGTCCTGGTGACCTCAATTTTTTTTGAAATCTTTATAAAAATATTATTTTTATACTATATTCTGTCGATGATGACTTTCTTTACCCCTAAATGGCTAAGATGATTTAACTTTTTTACTTTATTGCCAACAATACTTTATTGAAAAGATCAATCGAATTAACAAGTAACAACTCTCAGTAGAACAAGGAGACTCAAGTGGATTAATGGCTCGATCCAAGGTTTTGGGAAAGAAGTAAACGAGTTAATCCAAGATTTTATGGAAAAAATGGTTCTAGATGTATCAACCATGCCACACTAGATAGATGTGTGGGATGAATTTGTAAAAAGGCTCCTTGCATTATTTAGTTTTATCGAGTTTTAGGTAGATTAGAATTCTCAGTAATTTATTGTCCAAATTACTAATAATTTTGACAACAAATTATTAGAAATTTCAATCCAAGAAATTGAGCTCACTTATTAAAGCAGATCTCAATTTGGTTAGTCAGCAATAACTTTTGTGAGTCATCACCTGTTTCTTATAGTGCAGCAAAGTAGTGAGATAGTCCCTCCACTTGAAAAGAGAGGTCTTAATTAGTTTTTTAGCCCACAGAGGAGGAAATATTTTTAAAGGTAAAGTGTCATTGTGTAGTCTATATCATCATTCAATAAAAGTAAGTAGTATATATATCTATCCAAAAAAAGTTGTATATAATAGTTAGGAGTGTTGTTATACTATTGCAACTTTTATTATAAATTCCTTACATGTGACAGTCTACATATCATTTATCACGTTTACAAACTGACGTGACAGTTCATGTGACATTTATCACGCCAATCACTAAAATGTAAATTATCACATAGCAATCTACATATACTCATTTCTATCACGTGAGTTTGTAAAATATACAATACAACGGACGAAAAGGCTTGAAAGCACCTTATAAATCCGTTCCCTCAATATGCCACATGATAAAGCAATTAGCCAAAGATCATATAATAGACAATCATATTAACTATCCCACTCAGATTTGTTGGTAACTATCTCTCATTGAATTTGCACGTTCTTTTTTTTTTCTTTCTGTCTTTGATGATAAAAGACACACCATGTTTGTTACTTACAATCTCCCAACAAACAAGCTTCATCAATTAGTATATACATCATATGGTGATGATTAAGTATCATTATAGAATTTAGGAGGGTCATGAGTAATGTCTGATGCCAGTGCCTTTCATGCAAGAGAAAAGTAACCTTTTTTCTGCTTTTGGAAAAGAGGAAATTTTCACTTTTGTGTAGATCAGCTCCCTCAGCCACAATGGATCATCATGTAAAATAATTCTCTCTCATGCCAAAACTCGACCCTCTTAGTCCGGACGAAGATTCCCTACAATTAAATTGTCCGAATTTCAGTAAAGCTCGAACATTTCATAGAGAGAGGAAGCTGCCCCGAACGGCTTAAAGTGTGAACTCCACTTGCTCGAGACAGGTAAGTCTCGTAACCCTCTCTTCTGGATTGCGGCAATGGGAATCCAAATCCCTGTTGGTCCAACTAAATGCTGTCTCTCGTGTTCTAAGATCAATGGTGCAGCCTTTTTATTACCATGCTTTCCTTATTTGTCAAACATGGTTTGAAATTTGAAGCGAGTGCCTTTTTCTTTTTAACCAATTTAAGACGGAAATAAAGGGGGAGAAAGTCCAAAGGTGGAGAAAAGAAAGCGTACAATCTCCACGCTCGATCTGCCAAAGAGAGATTGAAGCGCACTTTGCATCGGCCAAGAGAGATGGAGTGAAAAAGAGATGCATGTAGTAATAATAATTAATGATGATATAATTAAAGAAGCAAAACTTGTAGTAATTTTTTCTTAACTTCACTTGATGACAAAGGAAAAACACATGAAAGGTGTAAGAGATGCATGCCCAGCAGCATTACAAGCTATTACATTCCTCCAAAACTTAGACCAAATTCAACATCCTCCCACCATTTGAACCCAACCTTAAAAGACCGGCTAGCTACCTCGTATGCATCTCTTACATCCCATGTTTCTAACAGAAACCCAGAAAGGAAATTAAAAACAAAAACCAAAACAAAAAGAGTAAGGACAAAGACGTAAAAGAAGGAAAAGAAGACGTGGTTAAACAAGGAGTAAAAGACAATTAGACCTAAAGTTAAAAGGTAAATTCGGACCGTTACCCTCAATTCCCCGCGATGCAATAATGGCGCTATCCCGATTCTGCCCCTTTCAGTAGGCTAGAAACTCAGGAGAGCACAATTGCAAAGCTTGTTTTGTTGTTCTTTTGCCATCAACTTTCACCCGTATTTACAAAAGAACCATTCTTCGGTGCCGTGCTGCTGCTGCTGCTGCTGCCGCCCCTGGCCGCCAGCATTTCCTTCAACGCCGCCGCCCCAGTCCACGGAACCCTGCCAGTGGCCGCCGCTCATGATGATGTTTGGTTAGCTAGAAAGGAGCTGTGGTGAGTACAATGATCATAAAACTAAAATGAGCTGAAAATGGAAGTGGTAGCTAAGAAAGAGAGACTAGGAAGAGTGTTGAGTATAGGGCTGAGGGGACATTATGGGTCGTATATAAAGGCGAGATTGTAGCTTTTGGTTCAACGTGAGTGGGATTTTTTTATTTATTTTAATTTTTTTTATATATATATATATAACTTTTCTAATTTGGTATATATTTAATCTATATTTCTTAAAGTGAGGTTGAAATTCTTGGTCCAAGCTCGCTACGGGCATGTTTGTGGGGAATGCAAATAACTCCACTAACTCGGTTTTCAAGGCTCTTGGAGTTTTCATATTATTCTCACGAAGGTGAAAAAAGAAAAGGGCCATTGATGGGGAAAAGTGCTCTCATTGCAGTTGTGATGAGCTCTCCATATTTTCGACACAAACCTGCATGAATCTCTCTGTAAACGTACACCATATCAGTGGGTCATGACTCAGTCATGGACTTCACCCATTTCAATTTTCTTTGCAAAATGTTATGCACCTGCAGATCTCATACGTACGCTAACGAGAAAAAAAAGTCTTTTTTTTTTTATCGTGAATTTTATTGGTTTTATGGGTAAGAAAGCGAGAGAATAAAGCTAATCAGGTGGGTCTTACCTGCTGCTGGGAGGAAGAAACAGAGGAAAAACACCATCCAAAGTGTTTCATACTTTCACATCATTTCGTATCAAAAGCAGATACCATTTTGAGTATCAAATCAGATGCAGTTCGTCAAATATAGGATCAAATGAGTTACAATTTTGTGGTTGAATTACCGACAAGGCAACCTACAGTTAGTTGGATTAAAATATCTTGACAACATAAATGAACATAGTATTAAATACTGATAAGTAAATAAAATCGCCAAAAAGAAAAACGATTAACGATTATCATTAGATCAATATCAAAACGTTTCTTGGCTCTGAGAAAGCTGATGTGCTACTTTGCCTACTTTTGGCGGTGGATTTGATCTCATTAGACACTGTATTAATTTTCACAAACAAAATCCCATGAAGAGGGGTGACACAGTACAGACGCAGTTGATGGGGTTTGGTTTGTCGGTATGTGTGAAGGTGGGTTGCTTACAGCATACAAAATTCTCACACTCGGCGCAAGACAGGAGCTTTCATGGCCAACCTTTTAGAATTTATTACCTTATTATTGAGGCTTGGAAAGATGCATGTAGTGGATGTTGTAGGATATGGTGGGGCATTTACCTTGAACCCCGTGCGTCAATTTTGGGGAGCAGAGCACGCCATTGGACTCATTCTCCCCTCCCTGTTTCTGCACTTTGAATATGAACACAACTGAGAAAGATTTCTCAAATACCCATTTAGTTTTTTTTAAGCAAAAAAAAAAGTTGGAGGGGAAGATCAATTATGACTATTTTAGCCGGCATAGCTATATAGTAGCACCAACCTATGAATGTGGACTGCTCAAGAGGGATCTAAACAGCAAAATCCGCAATCGCGCCTTCAAAACCAGCCTACCCATAACTTAATCGCTCAACCCACCAAGTCATCGATGAGACTCAAGGGAGATAATACAAATAAACATAAGGATTCTCATATTCCGAGGTTGAATCTAAGCCCTTACATTATCCAAATCCAGTGAAAATGCCCCTTAGACCATCGAACCACCCGTTTAGTTTTTGAATCCTATTAATATCTAATCATTTGCATCAATCCTACTTTTATTTAGCAATTTTCTTATGATTTTGATTTATATATATCACATGTCCTGTTGAAAATTTGATGATAACAATTTAAATATAAATTTTAATCCAACTCTATTTATTATTTTCTTTAAAATATTTACCTTCTAGACCTTCTAATATGAAAAGTGTTTTTGTTCGATAATACTTTTTCATTCTCTTTTATTTTTTCTTTTCAAATTAAAAATATTAACACAACCAAAAATATTAAATGCTGGTAATTACTTTTAAATCACAAGTGGACAAAGTGTCAATTCTTCTAAATTACATATTAGTATAATGTTACATTTTTCAAAGCACGTGTAACATGTGTCGCACGTGCTCTAGTGGCATGAGATAATATGAACCTTAGTAGAGTAAAATATCATTTCTATGCTACAAGTTGGTAAAAATTACTAACCAATAGCAGATGTGGATAAATTGTAATTCAACCCCCCCCCCCCCCCTTTTTTTTAATTATATTCCACTATTTATTAATATGATGTAACCTATTTGTTTATAGCAATATTCCTTTTATTAGTATCGAGTATTTAGCTTCGAGACCTTTGTTTATTTTTTTGTTAAATAAATCATAAAAATGATATAAAAATATAATTATATCCCTCTTATATTTTTTTTTAAAGATAACAAGGACCTAACCATATAGAGCCATGTGTGAGCTTGGGAGTAATGCTATAAGTCTCTCTTGTGTCATTTCAAGAATAATGTAGCTCTTAAAATCACCATTGAGCTTGTAATTGATTATTATTGGATTTGAATCAAATGATAATTTTAAAAGTTATTTCATTTTTAAAGGGACACAAGAGTAAATAAAAGTAATTTTTAAAATTATCCGTGGGCCACCCACCATGGGTAGGTCGCATGGTTAGATAACCTAGCTATGACCACGATTAGGTCATGTGTGGATGAGTGAGAGGCTAAGGGCCTAGCCTCCTTTCTATTTTTTTTTAATTATTATTTTGATATATAAAAGGTATAATTATGTTTTCATACTCGGTGGATAAAGAAAAAGCATTTATTAATATACTTCTTCCAAAACGTTGTGGAAAAAAAAAAAGGTGAGGCTTTGTCAAAATGGGTGGGGTAGTGAAACCTTGAATTTGAAGAAATAATTGCAGAAGTCATAGTCTAGGGAGACATAGAAACACCCTTTTAGGTTTGATTGAGGAAGAGGGGTGGTGGGCAACCAAACAGAGAAAATTGGAGCTCAATCACTTTAAAGAAATAACCATGGATTTGTCCATTACCATGAGATCGAGAAATAAAAAAGCAAAGATATAAAGCCCTTTGTATAAGTCAGCGATCATCAGATTCTCTCTTCCTTTTTTGTTAATCAAGTCACTCTCCATTTTTCTTTTCTCCTCTTCCTCTTCCACTTTTACTTTTCACTTTTTATTTTTTTATTTTATAGTTGAACTCCACATGTCCACCGTCAATTGGCCGGCATTCTCCATAACGTAATTGGACATTCTTCTTTTGTTTTTGAAATTAACACAAGAAGTTATGATTAAAAATGCTAATTTATACATCAGTCAATAACATAAATGTAAAAAGTAACATTACATAATTTGTCTCCTCTTATTGTATTGTGTTTCATGTGTTTGAAAAGTTCAAACAATACGGTGATTTTTGTCGTGAAATTAAATTTCATACTGAGTTGGTAAGGGTTTTTTTTCTTCTGAGCTATGCTATGTATATATATCTTGATCTAACGGCTGTTACGTCGACTCCGTTCCTCGTTTACGAGATGACGGGACGGTAAACAAATCTGTTCAAAGTTGACTCCTAACGTCGATATCACAAAGCAATAGCAGATAATGGGGACCGGTGGCACCAACCCCGATAAGTTGAACCCAATGCACGTCGTAGCAGTTTCCATCCATGCTGAGTGCTCCACTTGCCCCACCGGTAAATCGTAGCCGTCCAAAGTTGAGCCGATGGTTAATTATATTAAGTTACGGTGCCCCACCGTTGTCACGTCACTAATACGCCATTTCTACGTAAAAAGTAAAAACAAAACCATCTTAAGCAAAATAAAATGAGTCTAATTAAATAAAATTAAAATTAATCTAAGCAGGCGAGAGCTGGAGAAGGGCCACGTGGATCCGAGTACCAATGGCAGCTCAAAGGCACCAAAAAAGAGCAATAGTAATAGTCAATCATTGGATACTCGACGTCGACGGCCTCGTCGTCTACGCCAAATTGTCTTTTCGTGGGGAAATCCTAGAAAGCGCCATGTGTCCGTTTTCTGTCCGATGATTGGCAGACAAAGAGCGGCGCGTGAGGCCTCGAAAGTGTCTCTTAGCTAGCACAACCAAGGAGTGGGACCCATTGCCAAGGCCCATTTGATTTGAGCCGTTTCAGGCCCCCTTCCTGTCAGCCCGACCACATACGGCGACCACACGCATGCATGCCTTTTACATTGGATCCCGTTTGGATTCAAAACTTATCAATGCTCACTTTTTGGGTGAATGTTTTGATTTTATTTTTAAATCATATTAGGGATATTGAGAACGTGGCAAAAACCCAATATGTATCTCGTTCATATTCTTCTAAATAAGTGATTGGAAACATTCTTTTAAATTCTCATGGAGACAGAGAAATTGAGGGTGTCTGATATTCTTTTCCCACATAGCGTTCTAGAGAGATGAGTTTTGCACTTTTGGGTACGTTGATACTATATTAGAGAGTAATACACCACGCAATATTTGCACAGAAATTACCGTGTATGTTAGCTTAAAAAAAAAATGACTGGATTTGCTAAAGATTAAAAGAGATTGGCTAATCTTAAGTTGGTTAACGTGCTTGTGCTCTGCTTTTCGTGGGTCCCCGTTACTACTTTTCTTGTCTTTGAGTGATTTGTCATCTTGGATTTGGAGTATCATAGTGTTGGGATATACCATATGATGAAAGTGATGGGCTGTCAGTTTCAAGTATGGCTAACTTCGGTTTGTGAATTTTAGTTTTAGTTCCCCCCCCCCCCACTTTGTTTCCTTTGTATCTTATTTTCACCCAAAAAAAAAAAAGATATATATATTTTTTAAAAAATAATGATGATAATAAAATCCACAGTACAAAGTGGGCTGATATACTACGTGCATGGGCCATTTGCATGAACATTGTCAAGCCGGGCCTTGAACTACTTTTCACCGTGAAAATCCCGTGCTTTCATGGGGAACATTGTTGTCCAAGCCCATCAGAAACATTTTAACGTACTGATGGGACGGGCCTTTACACTAAATTGAGATTTTTGAGAAAAGCACCCAATTTGAACAAATCGACTATAGGCCATTACATCCCTAGTTGCCCAACGTCCAACGGACCAAATCCAACCACCAAATTCCAAAGTATATGTATATAAAAAGCATTGTAAAGGCGTAGAACTCATTGTGAAGGGATCTCTTGTCATTTGTTGTCTAAAGAGAAGGAGCCGACATGGGATAATAACAATGGTCGAAAGAGGGATCTTTTGCTCCAGCAAGACTCCCCTATGCCCAATTAGGCCCCTTGTTCGGGTGGGCTTCTTCTCACATATCTCTGCCCAAAAAAATGAGAGGGCAAGGGTAATAACATTCTCCAAAGATTTTTGTTTGAGAATATTTTGGTCCGGATGTGTATTAGTAATGCTAGAAACTAGTCATTTTCGTAACTCTTTTTTGTTTCTTTAAAATTAACGTGACTTTTAAAATTATTATTGAATCAAAATTTAATAGTAATTTATTACAAATTCAATGATAATTTTAAAACCACATCAATTTTAGAGAGACACAAGAAGAATACAAGGATGATTACTCGCATTTGTTTCTTAACAAGAAAGGGTAAGAAACTATTTGGCACGTGAGTGAGAGAAGCTTTTAAAGGTGTAAGCAAAGAGTAGTGGGGTTTGAGTTTTGGATTGGTGAGTTAAAATTAACCATTTGAGTGGTTTTTGCCATGCTATTTTTTTTTGTACTTTATCTTTTGATAGCGGGTCGTCTCCGCCAATGAACTTAAGTTTGTTAAGCCGAACCACATAAATTTTAGTGTCTTGTATGACTTGTTTATTTTATGGGGAAAATACGGATCACCCCCCTGAAGTTTAGGGCGATTTTCAATTCAGCCATCGATGTTTAAAAAATCGCAATGTGCCCCCCCAAAGTTTCAATTTCTCTCAATGTAGGCACTTTCAAATTTTTTTCCCAAAATGCCCTCAACAATGATTCCGGCGAAAAACTTGCCGGAATCCGGCACGAATTTGCCGGAATCCGGCCGGTTTTCTCTCTCTCTCTCTCTCTCTTTTCTGATCTTTTTAGGGATTAAAATCGTCGGAAAAGAGCAAATCTGGCCGGGAACATGGCATCGGAGAAGTGGGTTCACCGGATTTCACCGGATTCCAACGAATTCGTGGGATTCCGACGAATTTTTCAGATTTTGCCGGAATCCGGCGAGATTTCGCCGGAATCACTGTTGAGGACATGTTGGGAACAAAAAAGTTACAGTTGAGGGCATTTTGGGAAAAAATGCCTACATTGAGAAATTTTGAAACTTCGGGGGGCACATTGCGATTTTTTAAATATCAGTGGCCGAATTGAAAATCACCCCAAACTTCAGGGGGGTGATCCGTACTTTCCCCTTATTTTATATTCTACTCTTTTCTATTTCTTTGAAGACTCTAAATTTATTTTGTCACATCAAATAGTAATGATTATTTCATTCCAAATTCTTTTATTTACAATGGTACCCATTTCTAATATTAAAGAAATGACAATTCCATATACTAAATGTGCCATAATAACTCTAAGATATCTTGATACATAAAATATTAACTTAATTTTTTTATTCCAAATATGTAACACCGACTTTTAAGTATCTTGTGTTGATTGTCTTCAACTTCCCATCCACTTGGACCCTACCCAACAACACTTGGAAATATGTGTAGCTACAATTGCCATTTGCAACATTCTGTTTTCGCTGCTGAAGTAATAAATCATTCATTGAACAATATAAATGCTGCCCGGCATTCAAAACAAGCAAATATGTGGATTACTAGGGGCTGTTGCTGGACTTATGATTCCACGTGGAAGTCTATCCATGGGTGCCACCTACCGGTGGTGGTGGTGGTTGTCGTGGTTTTGGAATTGGAGGTTTTTGCTGTGGACCTCTATTATGTATTGGAGGTGGAGGGTGGTAAGGGTTAACTTTTCGTACAACCACTCTCCAATTATGATCTGAAAAAATATATAAAGACTAATTAAATTATCAAACTAAAATAATCATACGGATATTAAAACCAATCTATGTCAAGGAAGCATTAAATTATTTTTACCCTCAGACTATCAGCTCGCTAAAATTTATTTTCCTTATGCTGCTGATGTAAAGCAATGAAAATTGAAAGAAAAACAGAATAAGCATGCAATGTGTTTGATGAATGATTAACCCAACATATAATAAAACAGATATGTTTCAGATCATGGAAAAGACAGGAATGATAAGAGGATTCTTTGTTTGCATTTTCTGGTTTCACATAATTTAATTGTACCAAACTCAAAATTAGTTTGAAATAAACTCTGACTCTGGGAAAAACAATGAACTAACCTGCGTCAGTCAAAGCAATTTGCATAAGAAAGACGGTGGCAATCAAGATAATTGGTAGGATTGAAGTACGTGTAAAGAACGGAAGCCCGCCATTCTTTGGTTTCGCATGAAATGCCATTTCTATTTTGTCTTCTCGAGACAAATTAAATATTTTGAATGGCAAGAGCTTGTATTTATAGTGGCTGTATAGTATAATGACTCCAGATTGGCTAACTTTATTGGACTGGAAATTTCGGAGAATTAGAAATGAAGAAAGAAGAATGCGCGGGTCCCAAATAACCTAACAAGTGGGCTCTACATCTTCACAGTGTGAAGACTTCCTTTTTCATCTTCCTGTGAAGTAAGCAAAATCTAGCCCGCATTCATATATTCTTGTTTCTCTTTCCACTGATTAGATGTGTTCTAAATTTTCAAAGTTGGTGGATTGAATATAGTGTTACTGTGGATGTGAAGTAAGAAAAATCTAGCCCGTGTTCACATGTTCTTGTACGTTTCTCTTTTCATTGATTAGAGGTGTTCTAAATTTTCAAAGTTGGTGGATTGAATATAATGTTACTGTGTGGATGTGTAGTAAGCAAAATCTAGCCGGCGTTCACATGTTCTTGTACATTTTCTTTTCATTGATTAGATGTGTTATAAATTTTCTAAGTTGGTGGATTAAATAGTGTTACTGTGGATGCAGGAGAGGGCTTTCTAAAAATTATGAAGGGAAGTCCTAGTCTCTGATTCTGTCTGTGTCTGAGATGTCGACAGCCATACAAACAAGTTGAACAACGAACACCAACCTAGGACGATGGGAAACATAGTAAAAATGAAACTAGGAAATTCGGCAAATCAAGAGATATCGAACAGATGCTTTGTCATTTTGTCTTTTATTCTGCAGATGAAACAAGCTAGGAAATTTTGCGAAACCCATCTTTCTTTTTGTCTTTTATTCTTTTTTCTCTACATAATCTTCATTTGGATCTTCTTTGTCTTCAGTGGGCAGGAGAGGTAGTTTATTGGCTGGTTCTAGGCCTTCATTCCCAGTACAAATGAACTGATGATGTGCAAACCTCTTTGAACTTGCACGGTCTGAAATAACGTACATAATAAGGTTTTTGTATTATTATTTTTAATTATATATAATATATATTATATATAATGATAAGCGATTAATGGTTATTAACTACTTCTCAATACTTATAAAACCATTAACTGTAACGGCCCTAGTTTTTGCCAACCCGCTTTGAAGAAACCTACTTGATAAGAAGAATCCTAACAAATCTTGATGGGTAAAATATATTCTTTAACTTTTAATGATTGAATTATATATATATATATATATATTTTGAAGTTGAATTATATTGTTTTTGAAAACTCTACGAGTCCATCACAATCTTCTTAACCAAACAAATAAAAGCATTATTCCAAATATTTAACACTGACTTTAAGTATGTTGGTGTTGATTGTTTTCAACGTAACTTCCCATCATCCACTCGGACCGTACCCAGCAACGCTAGAAGATATATATATTATCACATTCTTTTGCAATGATAAATAATAAATATGCATTTAGAAACAAGTGGACTATTAGGATTAGCTTAATTTACTGAAGATCACGCTTCATGAAGTGAAGATTACCATATTGAAATCTCTTCTCTCCCATTTTTCTCTCCTTGTGTGGAGATAAATTTTTTTTTTTTTAAAAAATTACTACTAGGGTTCTAGGACCTATAATTCTGCTTGGAAGTCTACAAGTGTCCATTGCCGGTGGTGGACTTATTGGACCTATTATATAAATGGATGCACTAAGTAGCCTGAGTAGAACTGGAAGTAAATGATTGTGTGCTGCAGCTACGGGAGAGGGAGGGGGCTAGGGTTAACTCTTTGTACAACCACCCTCCAATTGTGATCTGTAAAAATAAGTGATTGAGATCCTTTAAATTCTCATCCTCCATTTATCCGTCAACATTTTTGATGTATTGCAATGCATGACATCAATGGAAACAGAGAAATTGAGGGTGTCTGATATTCTTTTTCCACAGCGTTCTAGAGAGATGAGTTTTGCACTTTTGGCTATGTTAATATTAAATTAGAGTATATACACCACGCAATATTTGCACCGAAATTACCATGTATGTTAGCTTAAAAAAATGACTGGATTTGCTCAAGATAAAAAGAGATTGGCTAATCTTAAGTTGATTAAGGTGCTTGTGCTCCTAACATGGGAGAAGCTTTGGCAGCACAATTGACCATCTCTTTAGCCTGCTCTTTAATGTTAGATCGGTTTATTTTTGAAGATGATTTTGCAGTGATTATCCAAGATCTTAATTATTTTTTCTCAGTTTAAGATTGGAGGATCTCTCTCATTATTTTAGAGTCTTTAAATAGTATTCATTCTTATTCCTCTTAAAAAACTAAAAAGATTAATAAAAATACAAATTTATGTCCTCACTCAGTGACACATCAGACCGCAGCCATACAGCTAGCTAGTGGGATTGATCTTTCTTTATCTCTATTGCAGCCCGGTTTGTTGTTNGATCCAAGCTGGCATCCGTTTAAGATCGTCATGGATAGAGAAGAGAATGCTAAGGTATGCCTATATGTATCAAACAAAGATTCATGTGAACATCATTATAAACATGCAACCTGGCTGCCTCAATCTCTGCACCTCCTGATATAACATTAATTTTTCCTTCGAGGTTTCCTCTTCTTTAGCATGGTGCTGTAGTAACTAGAGACTCTGATTGTACTTTGACATTAGTAATAGGTAAAGTAGTAGACTTGTACCTAACTTGGGTTTGTGAATTGGGTTTGTGAATTGAAAGTGATGGGCTGTCAGTTTCAACTTTCAAGTGATGGGCTGTCAGTTTCAACTTTCAAGTATGCCTAACTTGGGTTTGTGAATTGAAGTTTTTTTTTTTTTCTTTGTATCTTATTTTCACCGAAAAAAATATATTTATTTTTTTAAAAAATAATGATGATAATAAAATCCACAATACAAAGTGGGTTAATTAATATATTAGGTGTATGGGCAATTTGTTTGAACCTTGTCAGGCCGGGCTTTGAACTACCTTTCACCTTGAAAATCCCGTGCTTTCATGGGCAACATTATTGTCCCAAGCCCATCGCAAACATTTTAACTTACTGCCGGGCCGGGCCAGGCCTTAACACTAAATTGAGATTGAGAAAAGCAAACAAATTTGAACAAATCTATAGGGGCAATTACATCCCCTGTTGCCCAACAGCCAACAGACCAAATCCAACTACCAAATTCCAACGTATATGCATATAAAAAGCTTTGTATAGGCGTAGAACTCATTGTGAAGGGATCTCTTGTCATTTTCTGCATAAAGAGAAGGAGCCGGTAGGGGGTAATAATAGGGGCCGAAAGAGGGATCTTTTGCTCCAGTAGGGCTCCCCTATGCCCAATTAGGCCCCTTGTTTGGGTGGGCTTCTTCTCACATATCTCTGCCCAAAAAATTGAGAGAGCAAGGGTAATTACATTCTCCAAAGATTCTTGTTTGAGAAGATTTTGGTTTGGATGTGCATTAGTAATGCTAGAAGTCATTTTCGTAACTATTTTTTATCTCTTTAAAATTGATGTGACTTTTAAAATTATTATTGAATCAAAATTTCATTTCATATCAAAGTTTAATAAACTTTTCCATATAAAAATTTCATTTCCTTTTCGTGGATTTTAAGTTTGACTTGGACCTATTTTCAGTTTGCGGGAGGCTTTGATGTGGAAAGCATGAAGGCTTTTGAAGAACTCAGGAGCCGTGTCCATGCACAGGTGACACAAGACAATAAGCTAGAAACATGAGGGGGGTTCTTCTTTTTTCATTTGAATTTTCTCCTTTTATTTTTGGTTGTATATTCCCTCTCACTCCCATGTTGCAAACAATATCATGTGTACTGGACATTGTACAATGACGGGGTCGAATTGAAGACAGAAAAGGAGCTCTGATCCACACTAACTTCTATATGCTTATTGTTGGGCATCAATTAATATGAAAAGTTCAGCATTGAAACCAAGTAACAAGGGAGCATGCATTTATCTGTTTGTCATCACAAAGTCGTTGGTTTATTAATTAATCCCAACTCATAGAAATTTTCTTTCAAATTAAATAGAAATTTTTTTCTCTAACTCTTCTACAAGCTACCGTGTGTTCAATATGCACCTGATTTCACATACATTCTCAATAGAGAGCCACTTAATATCCAAGCGAAAAAAAAAAACACTATTTATGATCAGTGTAATTTCACTACCGCATTATGATTACAAGACTTTTGTTCATGAACTTGGCACCTTCCACCTTTCCTTGAATCTCATGAGGTAGAAGAATGATATGTCTTTGGTACCCAGCTTCCACCAGTAACTCGGATCCACCCCTTTACTACACAGGTCAAAAAATAATAATGTCAGTCAATTAGAAATTTTGCAAATTCAACCAAGATATAAAGGCGCACAATAACATAACAAAACTTTAAAATTTTATTATCCTTAAAGTCCACTAAAAGGAAAACATTAAATGATTTTCAGAGTGCAACTTGGGTGCATAACTTCTCATGTCCCGCTAAAATTAAGATTAATTCCACCACTTCCTCTTTCCCTTGAATTTGTCTAGGAGGACCAAGACTTGTTGATCATCTTTTTGGTAAGATTAAGTCCATGAAATTTCTATGAACTTAAATTTCATACAAACTAGTCTCTAAAAGACTAAAACTAACATGTATCTCTTAGCATGTGCAAAGTACATGTTTTTTTAATAGCATGTACTTCTCACATGAAATTTTATTTTTTAATAGCTTAAAGGACACATCGCTTTTAGAGGCCGATTTGTATTAGTTTCCTACAAACATGTTTGTAGGAAATTTGTGTCCAATTCCTTGACCGTCATTTATAAGTTGCCCTCATGAACTTACATCGGTCATACTCAAACCACATTTAACTACCATAAAAGAGTCTCATTGTTACCGACGGGTTGCTATGTGGGCGAAACGGTGGATCTCACAATTGTTGTAGAAAAAAGTTGCTATGTCTATGATACCAAATTGACATGGAACAAAATAATAACAAAAAAATAAAGATAAATTTCATGATGTATAGATTCTTACTGGCCAAAAATAGATTTTGGTAGATTCTCACCACCAGGGAGAAGTGAGTCATAGCTCAAACAGGACAAGTCCCATCTCTTGAAAAGTTTGGAAGAACTTAAAAAACACTTGCATAGATCATAAATAACTCGATTACATTGATATATATTTGTGTCAGCCTATTATTGGTAAACTAAACTACTATTATAGGGTTAACTTGAACAGATCAAACTACTACTATTATAAATAACTCCACCTATTACTTTATACTTTATTGTTAAGTTTTACACAAATTTACTTTACTGTCAAAATTAACCGTTTGTCCTATTTGGCACATAAGCACCCAGTACAATAGCCTACATCACCCCATGGTAGAAGTCGAACCAAGCCCATTGGCGAGCAGATTTTGTCCGAGTCTCTCGCTGTAATACTCGTATTTGGTACTCAAAGGCACCAATGTAGCAGAAACACTCGGCGCCATTGAAGACAACGAGAATAACATCAACATTTACATGCACACTGACACACCCCTTCTCTCCATTTTCATTGCTTCTCTACCCTTCAACTACTACCTCTCTCTCTCTCTCTTTCTAAATTTGTAAATTGCAATGAAAACAATCAACAACAACAGTGTAAGTGTTGGGAACTTGGGTGCCTTCACAAACTTTTGTAAAGGCTCGACTTTGCTCTTCTCGGAAGACCTATTTATAGTTTCTCTCTTTTTGTTCTTACATGTCGTGATACCAAATTTCCCCTTTCGCTTTCGCTTTCTGTAAACAACTTTTTTTTTTCTTTTTTGATAATAAAGACCTCTTTTCATTAATCACGAAATAGCTGATTATTATAGTTTTATTGTATTTGTAGGAGGCCCCATTTTGTGATTTTTGGATTTCCTTCCTACGTTCTTCAAAAATTCAGGTTAGGACACCTGTCTTTCTATTTTTTGTCACCTGATTTTAAAATCAGGTTAGGTCTCAAATTTAGAATGGGCATAATGTCGAATCTTAAATTTAGAATGGGATTCTTATAATAAAAATGACAAAAAAGTGGAAAATTTTTGGCTCTCCAACAAAAATCACGTTTACTCGTTCAAATTTTGGCTCTTCTATAAATTGTTATAGAAATTTCAAAATAGTCTTTTATCGTTCTCTTGAATGACTTGAGAGGGTTAAAAGTCTAACATCATTACTACCATGACATTTAGGGTGCGTTTGGGAGTGCGTTTTTTTAAAAATAATATGCGATTTTAAACTAAATCGTAATTTTACAGTGTTTGGGATTACGATTCGGAAATCGCAAATTTTAAAATCGTGAAAAAATTTACGATTTCCATAAGTTGATTAGAGGGTGCTTATTTAAAAAAGTGCGAATTTAAAACAAAATCACGATTTCTATTAAAAAGATATTTGGCTCAATAGTTACCTATTTTGTGCAGTAATTAAAAAAAATACCAAGAATACCCACTTAAAACATATAAATCCTTCTTGTCTCTTTTCTCTCTCTTTTCTCTTCTTCCTTTCTCCGTTGTTGTTCATCATCTCTCCGCTCCTCTACCAGGTAAGAATTTCACCTTAATATTTTCTTGCTCTCCATATAACTCTTTTGTGTTTGGTGTTTGGTGTTGTTTTCTATGGTTTGTATGATTATTGTGCCTTTTTATATGTGTTTATGTTCTTCGACCGATTTTTATAGAGTNTATTTTAGGTTTATTTTTCAATTATTTGAAACAATTACAACAAAGCCCATTTAATTTGGACAAAAATACTAGATTTTTTAAAAAAGTAACCAACTTATGAAAAAAAAAAGGGCTTATTTTAAGCCCAACACCTAAAATAAGCCCAAAAAGTAATTTTTTTTAAAAAAACCGGTTACCGGACCGGGTACAACCGGAACCGGCCGATAACCGGGACCCCGGTTTTACCAGGGTCCCGGTTCTGGTTCCGGTTTCCCAAAACAAGAAACCGGGGTACCCTGGTTCCGGTTCCCGGTTTTGGCCAAAAACCGGGAAACCGGACCGGGTTGACACCCCTAGTGTATAGTATGATTTCTAATGATTAATGTTTATAAAACTTTAGTATTTTCTGCTACTTAGTATCCTCTGTTTTCGAGGAGTAAAAGTCATTGAGTCTTATTCAGAATGGAATAAGGCTGAGAGATCAAACGTAAAATTAATTACTAGTTAATTAATTTCCGAGGCGTTACACCTTCAGACACAAATATTAAAAATAACATTTTAATGAGTCACAAAATTAAAATCATTTAATCCACACTAGAGTTAATCTATTCAATGAATTGATCTGCATTCAAATGGTAGGTTAATATCATTCTCGTTATTAGTAAGAGCAACATACATCTTTGTTTGTTAAAGCTTTTTCTTTTTTTAAAAGCAACATGCATCTTTTTTTTAATTAGTAAGAGCAACATTCAAACGTGTACTTTCGGCTTTGTTTGGAACAGTAAGTGAACTGAATTTTGTAAGTTACAAAAAATAATTTCTCAAAATTAATTTCAATATTTTTATTTTTTTATATTATATCAATCACTTTTTTTATTTTATAAATAAATAAATCATTATAAAATATAAAATTTTATTTTTTTATATTAAATATTTTTATTTTTTCTCCTAACATCAATCAAATTTGTTACAATTTTAATTCACTTATACTATTCCCAAAGTGTGCTTCGTGTGCTTTCGTGCAGTGGTAAAAGCACGGTTGGGGATTGGATGGCATGATCCCAATGTTCATGATGCAGCTCGTGACCTTCCAGGCTTTTGATACGAAGGTGCTGTCCATTTGCCGTTCAGAGCTTGGATTTTGTATTATTAATTGCTTCTCCTTCGTCTTGGCTTGTTGGTTCATTTTTCTGCAGAAATTTTGACGCTGTCCTCATCCCCTACTAGCTATTTCCATTTTAGGAAGGTTTTCAGCCTTTTTTTTTTTTTCTTGAGAATCAAACAAAAGATATTTCACCCCCATTACTCAATGGATAAGAAGAAAATTTACTGTGTAATCGTTACGGTCCTTTTTTCCGATGTCGACACATCACGTCAAATGCTGAATCAACTTCTGGTCAGACATTTTTATTAACTCATGATTCTTTTTCCATGGAATCTCAGCTTCAGAGAAGTGAAGTATTTAGAAAAGAAAAATAATAATAATAATAAAACTTTGATTTCTTCCACAATCCTAAAACATTATCTTTTATACAAATAAGGTTCAAACCCTATTCTAGACCATCGAAGATGCCAACAATCTTATAGTCACGGGTAATGTTATCATCTGTTTTTTCACATGACTTTTAAAATTATTAATAAATTAAAATTTAATAATAATTATCTTAAATAAATTAATGCTAATTTAACATTACTTTTTTACTACAACAATCACATTTTGTGACATAATGTTTATATTAAATAACTAAATTCATCTCTTTATGACTATCAATTTACTCTCTATTTAATTAAATCGTTTTAAACATTTTAAATAAGTGATTATTTATTTACAAATTGTATTTTTCAATGTATTGTCTTATCAACAAAAAAAAAGATATATATATTTTCTTTTCTTTTTTTGATATATATATTTTTTCATTAAATACGGTCCCAGTTAATTGAGCTATTTCTTGGAGACAAAAATTATAGGTTTTAAAACTAGGGGTTTGCTAGGGGTTCTCCCCATAGTGTTCTCCTGGCGTTCTCCCAGTCTTACATAGAACATGATTTAATAAAAAATAAAATTGTAGTATCATTTTTTTGCCAACCGATTAATTTTTATGAGTTAATAGTTAGGTTCTAATGCTTTAAAACTTGTTTTTGGATTCAAAACTAAAACCTAAGGGTGGAAGGTTAACCCTTTAGGGATGGTATCATTCAAAATGGATTTGATCATCCTAAATTTGGTGCTAATGCCTCAATTTTGATGCTAATGCCTCATAAATTTGGTGCTAATGCCTTAAATTTGATGCTAATGCCTAAAAAAAGGGGTGTGGAGGCCACTAGAATTTTATTTTTTCTTAAATCATGTTTTATGTAAGACTGGGAGAACGCCAGGAGAACCTATGNATTTTAAATAAGTGATTATTTATTTACAAATTGTATTTTTCAATGTATTGTCTTATCAACAAAAAAAAAGATATATATATTTTCTTTTCTTTTTTTGATATATATATTTTTTCATTAAATACGGTCCCAGTTAATTGAGCTATTTCTTAGAGACAAAAACTATAGGTTTTAAAACTATATGTTTGGAGTCCGGATATTCATAAGTTAATTAGTACAATATATGAGGGCAAACTGGTATTTTCAATTTTTTTAGATAATTTTACCCCTATATTTCCTTATAGGGAGAGCCTCTCCATTTCCTCCTCTATATTATAGAACATCTTAGCTTCATTTTTTTAAATTAAAAATTTTCCTCTAATCACCAACCCCGCCTCCCACAATAAACCTAAACTTGCTAAGATGTTGGCATGTTGGGGGCATTCTGTCCAACCCCAGCTCCCACAACGAACCTAAACCTGCCAAGTTCCCACATTAAGGATGCATTAGCATATATGATAAATTAATAACTTTGTCCTATACCACCCTAGCTCATCACTGCAGCAAAAAAATAAAATAAAATAAAAATATTAATAAAAAATGAAAGAGAAACAAGTTTAGAGTACAATATCATTTCAAAACTTATTTGTCCCAGCTGATTGGAGATGCCGATTTGCTTAATAAAGCGGAGGTCATTAATTCGAATCCTCCGCCTCCTCTTGTGTGGACATGTCAAAAAAAAAAAAAACTTATTTGTCCAAATATTAAAGCAAGATAGCCTATGAGCATACAGCTTTAAGAAATAATACTACAGTACTCTTACATTTATACGCCCATTTTCCCACTTCCTAAGCAAATAAATCGCATCAATTAATAAAGTGAATGATGTTTTTAATGGAGTGAGAACATGTTGCTAATACAATTCGAACCTTTTTTTTTTTGGTAATTACCTTTTACACTTATAAATTACAGCACTTTGACACTATTCTCCTATGAATTACTAATTATGATACTTGACTCCATCAAACTACCTTCTTATGACACTTTCTTTCATTCCATCAGTCAAATGGGTTAAAACTAATGGTTAACAAAGATAATTTTTTTTCCCATTTTTGCCTCCACTTCAAATCACTAAAGTGACACTTATATCCTCCTAAAATGGGGGCAAAAATGGGAAAACAAATTCTCTCTCCATTGACCATTCCTTTGACTGACAAAATGAGGAAAGTATCATAAGATAATAGTTTGATGAAGTCAAGTATCATAGTTGGTAGTTTATATAGAGAAAGTATCAAGACACTTTAATTCATGGAGACAAAAAGTAATTACCCATTTTTTTTTGTTACCATAATTCTTTTACTCATATTTTAGCAAATTACTTGGTTTATTTTTGGTTTTAATCACTTAATATATCCAAAATATCAATATCATCTCCAGTTTAAATGAGAAACAAACGAATAAAAAATATATGTGAAATGGCAATTTTAATCTTGTGAGTTGTGATATAAATGACCGAATAATCTCCGGTTCACCGGATAATTTTAAACCGGAGACGGTGAAGATGATCCTTTTTGTTTAAGACCCTCATTTTACAATTGAAAGAATCCACTACTACAACTACAAGTCTTTGCATATAAATAAAATGGAGAAATTGCTTTCACTGTGAATTGTGAAGAAGAACAGAAGTTGAAAAATTGCTTTCACTGTGATTTCTAAAGTAAAATTTGCAGCCTTTTATGATCTCCAAGAATCAGGCTGGCAGGCAAAAGAAATTGTCATGGGTGGTTTGCAAGTACATCACAGGTGACGCTCTCAGCTCACGTTTATCAATCAGTTCACGTTTTTTCTGTAGAAGTAGCCTACTAACCTGACGCTCTAGCTCTTTCTATTTTAGGAAATTTTTCAGCCTTTTCTTGAGAATCAATAATGATTTTCAGCTTTTTTCTGGAAAATCAAACAAAAGATAAAGAGGAAAATTTACTGTGCACTGCCACCAGCCTCAGCCTCGGCTGCCCGCTAGCCCATGTGCTGTGGACTATGGTTAAAAAAAAAAAAAAAAAAAATATCCCAACAATGCGAATGTTAGAGTGTTTGAAAAGTGTTATTAAAAAAAAAAAAATAGTGTTTGAAAAGTTTTGAAATTTTGAGAATTACTTATTACTGTAATTTATTTTATTTTATTTTCTCTTAATATTCATTTCTTTTTACCAATGTACAAGTAACCTTCCATAACATTTTTTGATTTGTACTTTAATCTAATTAAGGATGCATTAGTATATATGGCAGATTAATAACTTTTTCCTATACCACCCTAGCTCATCACTGCAGCAAAAACAAAAAAAGATGGATTTAAAATATTAGTAATAAAAAAAATAAAAAAAAGATAAACAAGTTTAGATTAAAATATCATTTCAAAACTTATTTGTCCAAATACTAAAGCAAGATAGCTTATGAGTATATACAGCTTTCAGAAATAATGCTACAGTATTCTTACATTTCTACGCCCATTTTCACACTTCCTAACCAAATAAATTGCATCAATTAATAAAGTGAATGATGTTTTTAATGGAGTGAGAACATGTTGTTCATACAATTCGAACCTCATTTTTTTTTATGGTCACTATAATTCTTTTATTTATATTTTAGCAAATTACTTGGTTTATTTACGGTTTTAACCGCTTAACATATTCAAAATATCAGGATTCTCTCCTGTTGAAATGAAGGGTAAAGTATCAAGTTTCCTTTAGTTATATGTTTGAAAAGAAATTGTCACGGGTGGTCTGCAGGGGAAGAAAGCTTGTAAATGGTAAAGTGCAGGAGCAGAGCAGAAGAGTCGAAGCATCAAGAAGGAAAAGAGAATTGACCACTCAGCTAAAATGGTAAAGGCAATCGAAGAGAAGCTTATGGGTGTAATGTGTTACAGCTGGTTCCAACTTCCAAGATATTAAGACAACATGTGCAAGAGAGCTTCTAGAAGAATTAGCAGATTCATTACATTTTCTGTTATAACTGATTAACAATTTCTGTAACTAATTAGTCTTTGTGTAAAGCCATATATTAGGCTGATTAGTGAAAGATACATGTACTAATGGATTTGCCAGAATCTGGTTTATGGAGATTAGCCATCTTGAATTATGCTTTCAATAGTCAATAAACAGAGTATTAATTATTCATACATTTCAGCAAACACTTTCATTTCAATCCTTACAAATACAAAATTCATTCTATATTTCTGTTTCCTAATAACTCTCATTACAGAAATAAAATACGAAGTCAAATAATATTTGAATTCTTTTTAAGAGAAAAGTGAAAAACATTTGTTTGATAATTGTTTTGAAAAAAATTAATTAAACTTAGGGCTAAATATCTTATTCACCCATGTGATTTAACTTCTTTATTTTTTGACCCCTAAGATTTACTTTTTATCATAAGATGTCTATCTGGTTTGCCTAAAGACGGAGATGGTCTCTTCGTCAAACTTTCATCCAAAATTTGATGGAACGCCACGTCAGCACCAATCATGGTTTTACACGTGTCCATATAATTAATTAATTAAAAAATAATTGTTTTCTAAAATTAAAAAAATTAAAAAATTATATTTAATTAATTTTTTTAAAAAAATAATAATAATTTTTGGGTGGCCGGAAAATCTTCCATATGCACCAGATTCTGCCGAAGAATCACTGACTAGGCCAAAAATACCTCAATAACCTCTCCAGTGAAGGTATCCCTGGCAAGTGTTATGTTCCGCTGTCAACATCCTAGATTTTGCTTTCATCTGCTTTTGTAATGGGTTGGAACTTGGGCTTGGGCTTGGATTGTTGGGTTTGCATAGGGAATTGCAGCTAACCACATTTTCCTTTCCTGTTCTTTTCTTTTTTTCTTATATTTTTTTACTCTTTTTTTTTTTTTCCCTTTATTTAATAATTAATTTGATGGAAAAATCAAAGACAGTTTTGATTAAAAGTCGTTCAAAATTTTGGGTTATAACAAAAAATAAAAAATAAAATGAAAGTTGAGGTCTTAAAAGTTTAAACAAGATAATTACAACAAAGTATTTGAGATAATTACAAAGGAGTATTTAAAACAACACACACATCTTGCAACATAAAAAATTATGAAATAACATTCACAAAAGGGAAAATTATGAAATAACATTCATACAAGGAAGATGAGGAAAATTTAAAAGATTTAAACTAGTGACTTTACTCTGCTTGAGGAGGCAAATTCAAGCAGATTTCCGCTTGATGAAACATGGCACACAATCAATCGCAAAAATTGAAGTGAAAACTCTTCAAATAGGCAATCGATTATCTACAAATGCAAATCCTGCTGGAAGGAGAAAGTAAAAACCAACCTAAACGACATATATTATATAAAATCATAGAAATTTTCATTCAACATTGATATCCAAGGACTTTCCAGGGCTGCTAGGCTTAGCAATAGTTATATACAAAACCCCATCTTTCACCTCCGCCTTAATCTTCTCAAACTGAATATTCTCCGGCAAAGCAATCCTACAGCTGTATCTGCCATAGCTCCTGGCAGACCACTCCTCTTCCTCCCCATTACCCTGAACTTCCTTATTCTCCAGCACCTTCTCAGCCTTCACAACCAGCATCTTATCCTCCACCCAGACCTTCACATCCTCCTTGGTCATTCCAGGCATGTCAAACCTCATCTTGTACTCTGTCTCACCCTCTTTGATCTCCCACGGCGTCCTTCCCCTGCCGTACCCTGCCCCCTCGCTAGGCAACGGCGAGGGCCACCCGCCGGAGTAAGCGAACGGGTCCTCCATCATCCTATCCATCGTGTCCATCATCTGCTGCACCGTCCTTGTCGTTGGAAATCGATCCCACAACCCTGCACAGTGCACCCACATAACAAGACAGAGAAAAAGAAAAAAGAAAATTTCAGTACCCAGTTATTTGTAAACAAATTATTTATTTTGGATGAATGAATATTTGTCAAATTTCAGTACCTATGGGCGCAGCAACTGGGTAGACTCGCTTCTTGGGAATGGATTGTTGGTGCTTGCTGGGCCTCTGCAAATAGTCAAGATTGTCTCTGTTCTCCTCAGCTGCCATGGCGGCCCTGATGCTGTTCTGGCTTAAACCTCTGCCAATTGGTTTGAAAGAGTAGGGAAGCGTTGACCATAGAGGCTTTGATAAGTTGCTGGTTCTCCCACATGGGAGAGGCAGAGACAGACACAAGTTTGAGACAACTTGAGACATTTCTACTTCTTTTTTCCTGAGCTTCTAGGACGACAACCTTAATGGGATTGTGTTTAAGGTTTTGGATAACAGACGTGGAGCCTGGAAGCAAAGAATATATATATATATACACGGGATTCGGCGTTCGTTAATGTATTATTTTAGGCCATAAGGAAGAATGTCGACGTTTCTGGAAAAGACGCTGAGCTTTCTGGAAAAGACACTGAGCTTCGAGGGGATTTTGGTTTCTCTCGAGCAATCCAGAAACATTCCATCAGATCAGAGAAAAACGGCAGACCGTTTACGTACACCGACAAGAACTCGCAGAATTTGATTAGAGTTTCTGTTATCCCGTCAACGACGGACCGTTTAATACCAATAATAATTTGTTTTTTTATTTTTATTTTTTAAGTGTATACTCCAACTACATATATATACATAGTTATGGGCTTTTCTCTTTCCCATAGGCTCGTAGCATTGAAAATTTGAAATACTAAATACATGATTTCACTTAACTGCTTAGTTTGTTAGGCTTTTTCTTTACCCCTCCCTAACTTGGAAGTGTTAAGCATATTTACAACCTTCAAGTCGAGAATCCTCTTCAATTTTTAAATAATTGCAATTTTTTTTTATTTTTTATTTATTTATTTTGGCAAAGGAATTGCAATTCATTTACAATGAATGATAAAAGTCATGCCACGTCGTGAGGCAAAAAATATTTCATCATTTTTCCTTTTGTTTTTGTTTTTTTTGCATTGCCACCCGCTCTCTCCTTCCTCTTTCCTTCATGACCCACGGTCAGGCCGTCATACAATACTTTCAGAATTTGACAATTTGTATACCTTAGGAGGCTCGGTTCAAACAAAGGTATGCTTGAATAAACTGGAATCGCAGGTCACCACATAACTGAATAATCATCTGCTATCTTACTACACACGGGTAGAAGTAGAGGCTACTTTGATGGGGATGGTGCCATTGAAGTCACCGGGGTTGGACGGCTATGCAGTTTGTTTCTTCCAAAATTCCTAGCATATGGTAAATCATGAGGTAAGGAATATTTGAACCTGTTATCAACCAAACTTTTATAGCCCTTATCCAAAAAATAATATATATATATATATATTTTTTAAAAAAAACAGTTTAGTGTTATTGAATTTAGGCTTATTAGTTTGTGCAATGTAATTTATAAGATTATTGCTAAAGTTATTGCTAATAGGTTGAAGAAGGTGTTGCTTGATATAATTTCCCACGTATCAAAGTGCATTTGTACCAGGTAGACTTATTACTAACAATATTCCGGTGGCATTTGCAAATTCGTAGAATGAAGGGGCGTGAAGGGTATATGGCACTCAAACTTGAGATGAGCAAGGCATATAATAGAGTGGAATGGTGTTTCTTAGAGGAGATCATGCTAAAATTGGGTTTTGATCCAAAATGGATCCAGAAGGCTATGACCTGTGTTTGCACAGTGTCGTTTTCGGTTTTGATCAATGGTCAAGTTCACGGTAGAATCATTCCTTCAAGGGGATTGCGACAAGAGGATCCTCTCTCCCCATACTTCTTTATTATATGTGCAAAAGGTTTCAACCATGTGCTTCGTAGGGTTGAATTGAATAACTGCATAACAGGGCTGCCCATAACAAATGGAGGTTCGAGGTTAAATCACCTGTGTTTTTCGCAAATGATAGTTTTTTTTTATTTTTTTTGGTAGGGCAAACTTGGGTGAATGGAACAAAATGCAAGAAACTCTCAAGACATATGAGAGGACCTCCGGACAGCAACTTAATAGGGAGAAGATGTTGCTGCTTTTTCAGCAAGAATAGCAAAGTTGAAGCTCGGGCACATATCCTATCCACAACGCGCGTGAGTTCTACCCAAAACTATGAAAATTATTTGGGCCTTTCCGGCTCTCATTGGTAGATCTAGAGTAAGATCTTTCAAGCGTATCCAAGGTCGAATATGGGATCCTATCAATGGCTGGAATGAGAGGTTCCTAACTCATGCCGTGACGAAAGTGTTTTTGAAGGTGATTATCCCAGAGATACTTACATACAAGCTCCTAAGGCTCCGTTTCATTCAATGTATAATAATTTCTAAAAAATTATTTATGCATTTTACGGTAAACCGTAAAATAGTTGTCAAACATATTTTTAGACAATTTTACCCTTGTTTCAACAAGAGCCGGCTCCCCTCCGATCCATTTGCAACGGAGATTATCCAAATACTTCTCTAATGGGCAAATAGTGTAAGAAGTGACCTGCATAATTATTATTATTTTTTTCAATAGGTGTTTAACCTATAAATATCTTATCACTTATAAAATATAACAAATACTTAACTGAAAAATATTATGTTGACAAAAATAATAAATACTTATGTGAAAAATTTAACCATTTAATTTATGAAGGCTATGTTGTCTAGTGGATATTTTCCGTGTTTATAAACACTTAACATCATTTTAAATGGTTCTTCTATTTGGAGGAAATTTTTGTACAAAAGAAAATCCTCAAAATAATATTTTATTTTATTAATTCCGTCTGGTTGTTTAGACTCCACTCTCGAGGCGTTAATATATAAATGAATAAAAGAAAGCTAAAGCCAATTCCAAAACGCAAACAGAATCCGAAGAAGAAGATCGGATAGAGAAGAAAATGAGCAGTGGAGCAGGGAAGATCGTGTGCGTCACCGGTGCGTCCGGCTACATAGCTTCATGGCTCGTCAAGTTTCTTCTCAAGGGCGGTTACACTGTCAAGGCCTCTGTTCGCGACCCAAGTCAGTAATCTCTGTCTCTGTTTCTACAAGTATAATTTCATCCTGGGGTCTTTGTCTAGTGTTAATGTTTCTATGGGTTCTGATTCTTTGTTTCTCGGTGAGCTTTTGGATTCTTGTCGTTGAAGTTCATGCATGCAAATTATAAGCAATTCCCATTTCCTGGTTGTGGCTTTTGATCATTTCTTTTTCATTTTCTTTGAACTTTTTGATAGCTGGAAGGGAAATTCGAGACAATAATTGAGAGTATTTAGGACACTGGGTTATTTATTTTTATTTTTTTGACATGTCCACACAAAGATTGGGGAGAGGGAATTCCAACTAGTGACCTCGGCTTCTAGTTCATAGCTGATTCGAACTAGGACACTGGGTTATTGTGTTTATTTGTTTGTTTTTGTTTGTTTTTTTGTTTGTTTTTTTAGTTTTGTTTTTTTAGTTTTGTTTTTTTTTTGTGGTGTTGTTGCTTGTGTGAGAGTTGGGTGTTGGGAGCTGATGGAATTGCTTTTTGGAGAATATGGGCTACTAATTGTTTTCTTGGAAGGTCAAATTTATTAGATTTTTTAGTGATTGTATAAGTTCTTGATTGTAGATACACGCATCAGTTTGCAAACAGATTGGGTGTATCCGTTACGTGTTAATCAATGTCGGGAGTGGAAATGGATTTGAACTCTGCAGTTAATCCAATTTATCATATATGTTTCTTCATCTTGACATTGGCTAAATGATCTATAACAAATAAAAAGAATGAGAAGAAATTGGACTAAGTATTGTCTGGAAAGTGGAAACCCAACTAGAGGAATTAGTCTCCATTGAAATGACTGGACAAGTATTTGTGACCAAAAGAAGGCCCAATCAGTGAATGATTTTGTTTTAGGAGAGAAACTGACACCATTTTGATTCAATCAACGGAGACTACAGTCACGGAATAATGACACCATGTGTACATTACACGCAGATCTGAGTTTGGACTTTGAAGGGGTGAATCATATTGAGTCATTGTCATTCTCTTCGTTTCTTGCAGATGCGTGAGTTCAATTCCTCTAGGTTGTGTTTGGATGAAGAATTTGAAAAGATCTTAGAATTTTCAAAGTGATGGAATCTAAATTGATGAAAATTTCCAATCATCAATTCCAATGTCCATTGTTTGGATGGGTATATTTAAAAGTTAAGAAATTAGAGTCACATCGATAATGGTGATGGTGGCGGCAATAACTTGGTAATTGAGGTGGTATAGTGTCATTTTTGGTTTCGGTACTCTAAAATTCTTAGTAACAAAAATGCAAATATATGTGAGATCCTTTGTAACTTCATGACATGCAATGGATTAAGGAGTTTCTATTTGGAAGGCTGCAACTTCTTGACTGTGGCAGTGTCATAGATTAGAGGAATAGCAATGCTATTCGGTCCTGTTTATTGGCATTTTTATCATCGTATACAGACTCTCTCTTTTCATTCTGATTTTCTGCGTAAGAGAGCCACTGGAAAGTAGTACCGTTTTTCCGTAGGTCAATTGTATAGTTTACCTGCCATGGCTATTAGTATGATATATTAATCTAGTTTATTTCCATCTCACGCAGATGATCCAAAAAAAAAACCATTTACATGTACTTGATGGAGCTAAGGAGAGACTTCACCTCTTCAAAGCAAATCTACTGGAAGAAGGTTCCTTTAATTCTGCTATTGAGGGATGTGAATGTGTTTTTCATACTGCATCTCCCTTCTATCAAGATGTTAAGGACCCACAGGTATATCCTGTTTTACTCTTCTTTGAATATTAAATCGTAAGGGTTTGAATTAGTGTTTGTTGATGAAATTGGCAAAGACTTTGACATTTTCTGTACACCTTTGTTCCGAAAGTGGTGATTTGAACAATGAGTTTGTTATGATAGTGTCTTTTAGAATTTCTTTCCTCATAAATAGGGGATCGAGTGTCTCTATCCATGTAAGGAGTGTACTGATTGACCTTTTGTCTATTTACCTAGATGAGAAGCAGGTAATAGGGGTCTCAGAGATGATTTACAGCACAATTCTTTGTTTTGGAAGTTGCTTTTTGTACCATTGCCAATACAAAAGTAACCAAGTTAACAAATTACTAAAACTACTTCAAGATTGATATATATATATATATAAAACTCCAGCCATTTGCTTTTTTATTTCTATATCTCAACTATTATTGCATCAAAGTTTTTATGCCACCATTTCTTATGAAGTGTGTGTGTTTTATTATTATTATTATTATTATTTTTTTAAGTTTTTCTTAATCGCTCTACTACAAGGAGTATATGAGGCATGTTGTGCTATAACATATTCTAATTTCTTTCCAAGACTTGTGCTGTCTGACAAAATATACTTCGTATGAATAATAGTTTTACTTGAGCCTCTAATTACTCTTTCAAATACACATGGATAAGGGCAATGGGTAGGAAATATTTAGTAGGCTTTGATAATGTGATGTTTCCCCCTTCAAAACTTCCCGTCCATGAGTTTTTATAACATGTTCCCCCCCCCCCCTCTCTCCCCTTTTGCCACCAGTTCATGTTGTCAATGCTGTCTTTAGGTCTTTTGCTAG
The DNA here is from genome assembly GCA_006937295.1 of Carpinus fangiana. Classification (NCBI taxonomy): domain Eukaryota; kingdom Viridiplantae; phylum Streptophyta; class Magnoliopsida; order Fagales; family Betulaceae; genus Carpinus; species Carpinus fangiana. The sequence continues at coordinate 25,807,338 of CM017323.1, forward strand.
AAAATGTACCAAAGTCAGAATATAGCCCAAACCTGAACTTTTGAGAGGTGGAGGCATAATTCATGAATCACTTTAAATAGCAAAGGATGTACTTTTGATAGATCATAGACATGGTTCCTGTAGCAATCATAAACATGGTGATTTTGTGATCACATTGGAGATGGGTGAACGAAGTTCTGTAGGATAGGATTGGAGTGCCAAATACCTTTGTTTCTTTGTGCAAAAACTGTATAAAGATGTAAATAATGAATTGGACTGGAAAGAACAGACTCCTATGCCTTAAGACCCTCTAGTCCCATGAACTACATGGATGTCCAGCCACAGATTAGAATGGAGAAAAGATTAAGAGTATGTTTGGGATTGTATTTGAGAAATATAGATCTTAAGTTAAAAAGCGTTTTTTTGGCAAACGCTTCATTTTTAAGCTTTTGCCAAAAGTTGACCATCTTTGGAGTAAAAAAAGTCAAAAAAGTACTTTTAGAATTCTTTACCAAACATGCAAGTTTTTGTTTGGCACAACTTTTTAAGTACTAAAAGTACTTTTTAAACTCTCTAACGTAATCCCAAATAGACAGGCTCTAAGAAATGTAATACTAGTCACAATTTTGTGAAACAAAGCTTGTGTAACTGCCTATCATAACCATATGAAGCATAGCTTGTTTCACATTTCTACTTTTATAATGTCAATAGTCAGTCTTATTATTTCTATCAGCTTGCTGTTCTTGTTTCATTTAATAAGCACTATCAAAACGCTGCCTGGGATTTTGTTTCCTAGTTAAGAACGCCAATTTCCTACTAAAGAACAATGATGCTAATATAGTCAAGCATTTTTTGAATGTGATACTATGAAATTATACTAAATTTTGTTTATAAACAAGCAAATGACTTTCTTCTCTTTGCTTTTCCCTAACCGTTCAGGCCGAGCTACTTGATCCTTCAGTGAATGGAACACTTAATGTTCTTAATTTGTGTGCAAAAGATCCATCTGTTAAGCGGGTAGTTTTGACATCTTCTATAGCTGCAGTTGCATACAATGGAAGACCTCGAACTCCTGATGTGGTTGTTTATGAGACTTGGTTTTCTGATCCGCAACTTTGTAAGCAAGGACAGGTATGTAGGGCTATTGCGGCATGGCCTATACCAGTCCCCCCATCCCTCCATCCCTGCATGTAGAGGCAACCACCCCAATAGAGGGAACAAAGGTGGCCTGGTCATGAGCCACCCCCGCCTTTTTTTTTTAGTGGAATGGCATAGTAATATTTTAATATCATTTTTGGTATTTATTTGAAAAAAATGGCTGGAGGTCTTGGATTTAAAATCCTTGTAACCTTGGGTATTGAATTGGCCAAATTGAAAACTAAGGTCTAAAACACAAAATCCAAAAATGCACGGGTTCTTAAATATTTTATTTATAAAGTAATGGGAGCTTGTCGAGTATTGAACTAGAATAATAAAGGAAAGGGGATGAAATTTGGGAAGAGTGGAAGAGCAAGAAATGGTAGCTTGTTAGGCTATCGGTACTTGCCATGTATTAATCTGCAGATCATTTCATTTCCTTTATATGACTTGTATATGCCTTTCTTAGTTCAGGGGAAAAAGGGAAGGAGAGAAGAGGAGAGGGGGGAGACGGAGGGGAGGGGACAATCCTTTGGATGTTACTGAATTGGAATGCAGTGCTTGAAAGTTAGAGTGGATCCTGGTTGGAGGGAATTAGTGAGTTAAAAGAGAATTTGTGGTTGAAGCCAAATGGTTTCCTTTTAAGTGTTATCCTTACGGATTGGATCTATTATGATTAAGTCTTGCTTCTGCTCATGACCTCGTAGTATCTGGAGAACCGATCTTTTATTGAACAATTTTGTAAGAAAACTTGGAGCACTGGTCTATAGAAGTAAATAATATAGACATACTAATGCAATCAAGCACGTGAGAATTTCGTTTCTACATGCATGAACTCACTCCCAAAAATTAATCTGAATCTTAAGTTATGCTCCATTTGTTCCTGCTGCCACATCAGTAATTGGATAGCTTGGCCCCTTTAATGGTTTACAGCAACGTCATACTGAAGATTTTCATGTTCTTTGAAGTGATTTTGACCAGTGCCGTGTAGTTTAAGAGATCCTGCATCTGTCATAATGATGCAGCTTTAACTCAACACATGTGGTTAATTTATTCTCTTCATGGAAGCAATACATTATTTTAGTGAGGGAGCATTCGGCACCAGTAACTAACTGTCATTCTCAGCCATTAGTGCTTTGTTAAACTCAATGCTCTTCTATGATCACTTTTAAAACCGGGAACCATGCTACTAATGACTATCATATTCAGCAGTTCATTTATGTTTCTGGGTGCTAATGTTGAAGGTATTTTTTCCCAGCAATGGTATTTGGTTTCGAAGATATTGGCTGAAGATGCTGCCTGGAAGTTTGCAAAAGAGAAGGGTATTGACTTGGTTGTAATTAACCCATCAATGGTGATTGGTCCTCTCTTACAGCCGACACTAAATACAAGTGCTGGTGTGATTTTAAAAGTAATAAATGGTATTTGTTCTTTAGTGTGCTGATGTAAATCCTAATTTATGATTCATCTCTATAAGTGGTAGATCTTTGACTAACAACCTCTTAACGAGAGAAAGTTTCAAAGGGTAATAAGAGCTGTATTTGATAACTCATTTAGGGAAGGTTGAACTGTATAAATCATCATGTTTCTCTTTCTGCTGAATCAGGATGTTAACCAAGCAGCTTGATGCTAGCCTTTTATGTCCCTTTGGGCCTCTGCACAATTACTACTATATGTGTGCGTGTGTATTTGTGTGTCTTGTCTGTGGTACTTTATTCTGAAATAATGATATGACCCCTACTTGTTTAAGGTACTTATTGTAATATGATACACTAATGTCTCCATTCCCAGAAATTATGCATCTTTTTTTGCTTTTTATTTCATATCTCCTTTATTTGATGCAGGAGCACAGGCGTTTCCCAATCTAACATTTGGATGGGTTGATGTCAAAGATGTTACCAAAGCGCATATTCAAGCATATGAAATTCATTCAGCTAGTGGAAGATATTGTATGGTTGGGAGAGTTGCACACTATTCTGAAGTTGTGAGGACTTTACGTGAGCTTTATCCCTCTTTACAACTTCCAGAGAAGTAGGTGTTTATTTCCCTCTAATTTCAAGATATTATATTTAAATAATACTTTTCATTAGCAATATCGCTCCAAATACACATTCCTGTTTTTATGACATGGTTTGGTGATTAACATGGGACTAGCTATATACTTTTCTTTTAGTTATGGGTTGATTACTTTTAGCCCTCCTCAACTACCACTCATTTACAGATTGTTTTCACGATCCTCCATTGTCACACTCAACCCCCTACAACTACCATTCATTGGGGAAAAATCCTTCCGTTAACCAAAATAGTAAAAAGGGATGGAATATGATCCTATGTGTTTACTACCATTATGTTTTTAAAGATCCGTAGTATATTTAAGGCTCCGTTTATTTTGATGTAAACTGTTTTTTTTGTTTTTCCAAATAACCTTGATAGGTGTGCGGATGATAAGCCGTTTGTGCCAACATATCAGGTGTCCAAAGAAAGGGCAAAAAGCTTAGGTATTGAATTCACCCCTTTTGAGGTGAGCCTCAAGGAAACTGTTGAAAGCTTGAAGGAAAAGGGCTTTGTCAATTTTTAAGTTTGGTAGCACCCTGAAGCTCTTTCCAGGTAATAAACAAATGCTACTGAGGTGTTTTGGGATAAGAATCTCCTCGAATTCTTAAAGAATTTGAGTTTCTCGAATTCTTAAAGAATTTGAGTTTCTCGAATTCTTAAAGAATTTGAGTGTCTCAAATTCTAAAATCTAGCCGTCCATTATATCTAAGGGTTAAAATAGATGCCACATTTTATTTATGGTCTTAGTAAGGAAACGAAATAACTCATTATATTCTCCAAATAAAAAGGCAACGCATAAATGATCTTTTTTGTTTTTTTTTTTTAAGTGATTTATTTATTATATATATTTTTTTAAAGTGATTTATTTATTTTGTTTCTCTCTCAAAACAAAAAATAATGTACAACTTGTTTCCCTTCCAAAACAAAAACAACTTATGCTTCTTCCTCATGTCAAAGTAAAAAAAAAAAAAAATCTTAGCTTTTTTAACTTCTTTCGGTAATTCTTAAAAAAGAAATAAATAAATTTTGGGAGGGAAACAAAAACAAATCTTTTCTAAAAAAAAAAAAAAAAGAAAGACTATTTATGCATTGCTTTTTTATTTTGGGAATATAATCAATTATTTTGTTTCCTTAATAAGACCATAACAGGTGTCATTTGTTTTAACCCTTAGATATAATGGACGATTAGATTTAAGAATTTGAGGAACTTGAATTCTCTAAGAATTTTAAGGGATCCTGATCCACTGTTTTGATTGTGGGAGTCTCCAATAAGAGGAAATATTAATTTTCTGGTAGAAAAACAGAATGCTTTGCAATTTTCTTTTGATGGGTTTCAAAACTACTCATTTTGGTGTGAATGATTAATAGAAGTGTGATTTGTGGTGAATGTAATATCACTGATTGCCTTTAATCTCGTTAATTAACGTTGACTGGTATTATTAATATTGCTAATCTATGATCTCTTGCTAGTTCTACAAATTAGAATGAGAATTGATTGCCCTCATCGATGATTCAGCCATTGTGCCCATTATCAACCCAACCTTCCAAGTTCATCTTGTTATGCATTTAATCTCTTGCTTTCAAATTAAGAAAAATAGAACATATTGATCCGATATTATGCTACACAAGTTCAAGGTTCAAAATAAAATGGGAATTTATATATATATTTGTTGTTCTTAATAGTAAAAATATTTCATGAAACCAAATAAAAAAAATTAATGATCGACCGAGTTTTTGGTAAACTAACCTTTCTATTTTGAATAAGATTTGAATAGAGAAATAGAGAGAGAAAAAAAAAATGGAAACTTATAAAGAGAAGTTTGTAAAATTGAATAGAATATTTTGGAAACTTTTATTCTTCTTAGCATTTAATTGTTTTTCCCAACAATAGAACGTTTATTAAGAATGTCGTTAATACCAAAAAAAAAAAAAAAAGAATGTCGTTAATATTATTAGAATTTTCCTATCTACTACTATCAATTTATTAAGCCTTATTAAAGCTGGAGATTTAATGCTCTTTCCTTTTTAATTACGTAATTACCATAATTAGGAGTCTTAAATAAAAAAATATTGACTATAATTAGGCATTTATTTATTATTATTATTATTTTTTATTTTTTTGTGAAAAAAATCCTTATTAATATTCATTAATTGTATAGGTTATTAAATTGGGTGCATTAGGCTAATTCCTGCTTACCTAATGGCTCCCTAAGTCCTAAACCCTTAATAATTTATTGCGTTATTTCTTTCCATTTTTACCCAAATATTTGTCAGAATATTAGCAAGCTTAAGGAAGCATCATAACAACCTAATTTGCCTTTGCCTAAATGGCTCCCCTCTATCTTAAATGAAATGGAGTTGATCCATCTCCCATCTTTCTGGTTTCAACAGTTAGCTTTTCACCATTGACAATGACAATGGCTTCTTCAATTTCTTCAAAATCGAGCAAAATTCAAAAAAATTACAGCCCTTCATCTCATGGAACCCTATGCAAGTCGGTATCTATTTCAGGGCTGCTCATCTTTTTGTTTTGCATCTTCTTCTTAAACCCTCCCAGCAATTACCAACCTTCCAGTCGTCTCTTATCAACCTCTTCATGTCCAACTACTACTACTATTTCTCCCAACTCTCCGACCAACATCAGTCACATTGTTTTTGGAATTATTAGTGCCCTGAATACATGGAACTCTAGAAAACCATACGTTGAATCATGGTGGCGACCAAACATAACTCGGGGATATCTTTTTCTCGATGGACCTCCGACACTGGAGTTCCAACCATGGCCTTCAAATCTTCCTCCTTTACGTGTCAGCGAGGATGTCAGGAAGATCCCAACGTTCCTAAAAATGGCGAATCTGATTCCGATTCGAATTGTGCGAACAATAATTGAAGTGTTTAGGCAGGGAGATAAAAACGTGAGGTGGTATGTGATGGGAGATGACGATACAATCTTTTTTCTTGATAATTTAGTTGGGGTTCTTGCAAAATACAACCATTCAAAGTACTACTATATTGGGTCTTTTTCTGATAATGTTAAGTCCAACACTGATTTCTCGTTTGATATGGCTTTTGGTGGGGCTGGATATGCTCTGAGTTACCCTCTGGTGGAGGCATTGGCAGCCAATTTAGACAATTGTATTGAGAGATATCCGAAACCTCATTTCAGTGATGTTTTGCTGCACTCATGTTTGGCTGATTTAGGAGTTCCTTTAACTCTCGAGAAAGGGTTTCACCAGGTAATTAATTTGCTGATGTTTGGGTGATTTGATATAATTAATAGATGTATTTTCTGATCCCTATGCTTTACTATATATGTTGTATTTGATGAGCGCAGATCGATATGCGCAATGACACAACAGGTTTTTTATCGGCTCAGCCCCAGACTCCGTTCCTCTCCTACCACCACATTGATGCCATTCACCCAATCTTCCCCTCCATGAACCGTTCAGAAGCCATAAACCACCTCATGAAGGCGGCGAAAGCCGACCAATCCCGTCTTCTTCAACAAACCATATGCTACCACAGGCCAACCAACTGGTCTTTCTCTGTCTCATGGGGCTACTCGGCTTATATCTATGAAAACATAATCCCTCGGAGCATTTTATGCAGACCCCTTGAGACATTTACAAAATGGAGGGGAAAGGCAGAGCCTTTGTTCATGTTCCACAGCCGACCGCTCTCCAGCGATCCCTGTCAAGCTCCCCATGTGTTTTTCTTTGATTCTATAGAGCTTACACAAGGTGATGAACAATTTGTTACTACATATATTAGAAAATCCCCTCGGGGTTTACCAAATTGTTCATCCACTGGTAATCATTCAGCGGATGCAATCACCAAAATTCAGGTGCTTTCACCAGCAACAACACGCCTGGAGGTGAGTGCGTGCATGCTCTCATTTCATTAAACACTCTTAATTCAAGGGTTTTTTTTAGGTTGTTTAGTTTCTTTATTATACATAATTGACAATTGCAGTTTGTTTTGTTGAACAGGCCGGAGGAAGAGAGTGCTGTGACATTGAATATGTGGGTGCGGGTACAACCAGTAGTGCTGTTACACAAGTCAAATACAGGCCTTGCTTGAAGGATGAAGTGATTGCCTAGCTAGTTACTCGATATAATGTCAAATCTGGTTCTTGAATTCAGTATTGTTCCACTTAATTCTCCAAATGAATTTCTTTAATACACTACCAGAAATACGTTTATATAGCATTTCAATTGTCATCATTTTTTGAATGTGATAATTCAATTCTTGCACACTTTATAACAAACGGCACAAACAATTTGGTTGGCTGCACAAACTTCCTATTAAACTATGCAAAGGCTTTTGATATGATGAAATTAGTTATTTGCCTCCTGTCCTGTAGTTCATACAATACAAGTAGCTAATTGCAGCCGATCCTGATCCGGCCAATCCTCCAACTGGATTATGCACGAATCCTCCCTCTTCAAAAGAGAAAATTTGTAAATGACCCGAGAGTAGGTGGCTTAATTATTTTCATCCTCTCATTTTAGCATTCATATATATTAATAATAATAATATTACTCACTTGATGAATTTCTTTGTAGGATCCATTATAAGAACACTGATAAATCTAAAACCATCGTATGTAGGACCCACAAATGAGGATCCATCAACTTCAAAGTTCAAACCCGGCTTCAGTTGAATCCTCCCATGATCATCTGATATCATCAACTTTAAACCCGACTTCAATTGAATCCACACCTTCCCATAATCATCACCTAATTCATGACCCTGTAGGAGAAAGCTAGGGTGACGACGGAATTAAGAAGCAAAAGAAAAAGAAAATTTTGGATAAGAACATCCAGGACTTGAATATGGCAAAAAATGCTATAGATGGCATTAATTGCATGATCATTGTAGATGGATAAAAGTCGGCAACGGCAATCCTCTATCTACCTAGATATAATCAAATTGTATGGAGCTCAAGGAAATTGCAGAAAGATGGGTGGGTGGAATTAATATTGTTGTAAACATTAATGCAGCTACTTTATAATTCATCTGTGTGTTGCGTATGTGGTTTTTTGTTTTGAGTTTGTGAATGAAAGTGGGCGTTCATGAGTGTGTTCTGTCGGTGGCTTATGGGTTATGGATATGGAGCATTTATGAGGTAGTTAGCAGGCAACCCAAGTTCGGAAATGGCCATAAATTAGAGTTCCATTTACTTCTTTTGTTTTAAAAAAAAAACCAAAAACCAAAAAACACAAAATTCTCCCCCAATAGATTTAGAATGAACTTTCTTCGATTCAGTTTATAAAAATAATGTGTCTATTTTTTTAAGGATAAAGTTTTCCTATAAATTGGGTTTGAAGAATTTTCTTCAACCATGTCTATAAAAGTGACATGTATCCCTTGAACATGTGAAATACATGTATTTTTGTTAATATCAGGGGCAAAATTAGAGTAAATTTTATTAAAAACTCGTATGCATCATACATGTTATTAAAAAAAAAAAGGATATATGTCACTTTTATAAATTAAGTTAGAGGAGATTTCTTTAACCCAGTTTGAAAGAAAACTTTATCCAATGAGTACTAGCGTCTGGCGCTTTGAAAAGAATAAAGTTTTCCTCTAAATTGGATTTAAGGAATTTCCTTCAACTTATTCTATGAAAATAACATATGTCCCCCGAATATGTGAGATGTAAATATTTTTTTTAATAGTAAGGACAAAATTGAAATAAATTTTATTAAAAAATCATGTGCATCTCACATGTTATTAAAAAAAAAAAAAAAGACATGTCATTTTTATAAAATAGTTTGAAAAAAATTCTACCCACCTAATTTAGAGGAAACTTTGTTTCATTGAAAAAATCTTATTGCTTAATTAAAATAAACCATAATCTTAAACCCATCACAAGTACTCATTAATTCATTACTTTCTCACACAAAATACTACTGCTTCATGCACGAGGTCTTAATTATAACCTTCTACTATAAAATTACTTATAAATTGGATGTAATAAGTTATAATTAATGAAATAATTAAAATTTAAAATTTTTACTTAATTATTTTACCAATGATCAACCGTCACATCAATCTGCACACTTGCATTTATCATTTAAGCGACGTGGATATATATAAAGTATAAACGTCCATATAAATATAAGCCACCTCACTTTCAACTTAGATATACATCGTCCTTAATTAGCTGCCATTGAGTTTGACAAATTAATTAGCAGGAAGAAATGATCGCTTGGCAATGGCAGTCCCTCTATCTCCCACCCCTACTTTTCGCCACCTTCATTTTCTTAATCCTTCGCCTACACAAATGGCAAAGCAGCTCAAAGTTACTCAGGCCACCGTCACCACCAGGCCTCCCAATCATCGGCCACCTCCACCGCCTCACAGACATGCCCCACCTCTCCCTGGCCCACATGGCCAACAAGCTCGGCCCCATCATCTACCTCCGACTCGGCCGAGTCCCCACGGTGGTTGTCTCATCTGCCGACCTCGCCAAGCATGTCCTCAAGACCCACGATCATATCTTCGCCAGCCGCCCGCAGCTCATCTCAGCCCAGTACCTCTCTTTCGGCTGCTCCGACGTCACTTTCTCCCCCTACGGCCCCTACTGGCGCCAAGCCAGGAAGATCTGCGTCACCGAGCTGCTCAGCACGAAGCGGGTCAGCTCCTTCCAGCTCATCCGAGACGAGGAGGTGAATCGGCTTCTGAGCTCCGTGTCGGGTCAGTCCGGCTCGGAAATCGACCTGGGCGAGCAGTTCTTCGGTTTGGCAAACGACATACTGTGCCGAGTGGCGTTCGGGAAGAGGTTCAAGGAGGAGTCCGGAGAGAGGCAGAAGCGTCATTTGGTGGATGTTTTGACGGAGACACAGGCGTTGTTTGCTGGGTTTTGTCTGGGTGACTTTTTCCCCGACTGGGAGTGGGTCAACTGGGTGAGTGGGTACAAAGCGAGATTGACGAGGAACTTGGAGGATCTCAGAGCGGTTTGCGAGGAGATTATAAAAGAACATGTGGATGAGGCCGGTGCCGGTGCGGTGGCCGGCAAGGAGGATTTCGTAGATGTGCTGCTTCGTGTGCAAAAACGCCAGGACTTGGAGGTGCCCATTACAGACGACAATCTCAAAGCTCTTGTCCTGGTATTTCTCATTCATAAGTAATTTTTATTGAATTTAAAATAAATGATTAACATATTTCGACAAACTAATTCACTTATTCTATTCCCTCGACTCTGAGTATAAACATAATTAAGTAAATTTTATTTTATTTGTTTAACAGGGACATTTAAGACATTTTAACAGAAGATGGGAAAAATTAAAAGGAGTAATGAAGCTTCCAAACCTTTTTATATTATAGCTTTTCATTTCAGTAAGAATTTTATGGAAAAGAGTCAAAGATAAAAGGTAAATATACTTATATTAATAACCACATGATTTTGACATTTAATACTTAAATTAGGCGGCTGATAATTATATAGCTTATTAAAAATTTATGTATATTTTACGTGTTATTAAAAAAAAAAGAATGTCATTAACGAGAAAAACTTTATCCGATTGTGCAGCCAGTATTATCCTTCTTTATTTTTTATACTTATTTTAATAATCTTTACACCTAATTTTGTTGACAATGTTGTGTACACACATCGTGGGGGCAGGTAAATAAGTTTCAGAGATCTTGTTTTGTTTGTTTGTTTTTGTGTTTTTAATGTGGCAGTAGGAGTTTAGTACCGTTGCCTAATGCAAAGTTTGTTTGTTTTTTAGGACATGTTTGTTGCCGGAACTGACACATCAGCGGCAACACTAGAATGGACAATGACTGAGCTTGCTAGACACCCGGCAGTGATGAAGAAAGCGCAGGAAGAAGTTAGAGATATAGCATCCAGCAGAGGCACGGTTGAAGAGAGCGATCTTCAACATCTTCATTACATGAAGGCAGTGATAAAGGAGACAATGCGGTTGCGCCCGCCAGTCCCTCTCCTAGTTCCTCGAGAATCCATGGAGAAATGCAATCTGGATGGCTACGAAATACCTGCAAAAACTAGGGTTCTAATCAACACCTACGCTATTGGAAGGGATCCCAAGTCATGGGAAAACCCTCTGGAGTTCAATCCCGAGAGGTTTACAGGTAACAACATTGAGGTCAAGGATTCAGATTTCAGGTTTCTACCATTTGGTGGAGGCAGGAGAGGGTGTCCGGGTTATTCCTTTGCGTTGGCTACGGTAGAGATTGCGTTGGCTCGCCTCCTGTATCATTTTGATTGGTCATTGCCTCATGGGGTTGGTGCAGATGATATGGATCTCAGTGAGATTTTTGGGCTTGCAACCAGAAAAAAGACTCCCATTGTTCTTGTGCCAACAGCCAATAAGCACTATGAGTTCAAGGGCTGACCATACTTTAGTTCTCACTTCCTAGACTTCCAATAATGTCTATTAATAAGTTCCTTGTGCTTTCCTAGACTAGGAGAGTGTTTAAAAACCATCATGGGAGATCTCATATATACATGCTTTAAAAACATGTTAAATTTGCATTTAAATAATACTAACAAAAAACAAAAACTTCCATTTGATGTAAATTCATATAAACAAAACCGTGCTTTAAATTTTTGTTCCTCTGCTTGCAGTAGTCTATGAACATTAGAGGATTGTGGATCTCATAGAACCAGTGATCGCTGTGATATGCATTGCAAATAGTTTCTTCAACTTCAGCCTTTAACCCTGGTGATGAAAATTATCATCATTGTAATGTGCTGAAAGGAATTGATATCTCTATGACCACAATAGAGATATAGAGAGCAAAAATTATATCTAATTACCCATTAAACTCACTTGGCCTTCTCCTTAGGCTTTTTCTCCAACTCCTCCGTTGTGGTTGAATTCAAAGCTGTGAGCTTCCCAAAAGAGTCCTTTGCATCCCCAAAAAAGTTTTTCACTTTATCAAGCACTGTTTTGAGCTCATCTTCTGTTGGCAGCTGAAAATTTGATTCAGAAGCATAAAGATACTTGAAATCCACACAAAGTCTGATCTAAGTTGAAAAAAGGAGCATTGAAAATCGCTGTTTTTGGATTCTAACTACACTCATTGCAATCCACCAGCTTAAATCTTAAAATTTCCGACAATCTAATGCCCAAGTTCTAACATCAAGTTAGCTACAACAAAATAACTTGAAAAAGAAGAAAACCAATCCTCACCTCAATAACATCTGAAGTAGAAAGAGCAGCTCTCACATTGCCATTTACCTGCATGCTCAGCACTCCTACAGTGTAAGACAAATAATGGCAGGATTGTTTTTTTTTGACAAACTCTTGAAGAGCACATATGCATGTATATGTGTACAAAGTACATATATATGTGCGTAAATATGCATGTAGTCATGTACGTATATTGATCAGAAACAGTAGGGATATCATACATTATAAGGTATTGGCTATAGGCATATTTACCACTAGTTTGTAGCCATATTTGAAGTCAGTAGCTCCTCGCAATACACGATGCACCCTAAATGCTGTCTTCTGTATCTCCTTCTCATCCTATTGCAATCATACACAAGCTGTCAGCAAGAAAATTAGCTGAATACAGAGGCAGATATGACAAAATTTGGGCAATTAAGCTTCCCCAAGTACTACAGAGGCAAGCGAATTCTTTAATTGGTTGAAATATCTTGATATCACTAGTTAATAATAGATAAAGCAAGACCAAGATAAGAAAGGAAATAATAGAACCCTAGAAAAAAAAGCAAACACCATCATGGTTTTCTGAAACAGTTGAACTTTTAAATCCAAGGGCTAGATATCTAGGGTACAAGATCTTGGTGAAAGCAGAACTTACACGGTAAATAACTGCCGCGATATTTTTTGCAAGTGTATCTTTGTAGATATATTTTCCTAGGAAGTTATCCTTGGCCGCAACCATGATTTTGGCAGTGGTGCCACCTGTTATCATGCTAAGTGGATACCAAAGATTAACCTGTACAAATGGCAAGAAGCTCAAGAGATGCTCAATGATATATATGTTCAATAATTCCAATTGGAAAAAATCTCTTATCCTAGAGAAATATGAATATTTATGAACTACATGTCAATGATAACAAGCCGATGACCCAGAAGGACTCAACCTTGATTACATGCAGTCATGCAGACTTTTTAAGGTCAAAATGAAATTGCATGGAGAAAAGTGTTATAATGAAATATCAAAATGAAGATAAAAATAAAGAAAACTATTGTTTTTGAAAAGATAAAAACAAATCATACAGAAGACTCCTGCAACAAAACAACCAATTTCTTAGTTCACAAACACACAAACCATTACAGAGCACAAGAAACTAAGAACCAGCTAAAACCAATCTCCTTATTTCTTGAAAATCAATTCCAGCCGCCACAGCAAGCTAACACCCGTCCTATGGATTTGAAATTTTAAGAACCATGAAGGAATCATTTAGATTAATTAAGTGTGAGACGAACATGCACCATGAACATAAAAAATGCAGGGCAATTAAACAGATGAAAGCAGTAATGCTCCGTTTGGTTGCTCAAAAAATGGAAAATAAATTAACATTTAAATATAGAATTTCATCCAATAAAGGGTACCCAAAATAAAAACTTCCACTCAGTTGAGCATATAGTAGGCAAAGAAAAGAAACTCTATATCCCTCACTACGTCAGCTTTATCAGCCATCAACAAACATAATCATACGAGATCAAGATTAAAACTTTTGGTTTCCCAGAGTATTCTCATAAACCAATCAGTGATTAAGAGAAATACTAATTAAGAGAAGGGGGGAAGATAAAGAAAACAAACATTTGCCATACGGATGAAGATGACAAATTTGGGGTTGCCATCGTCTTCAATCTTGGGCAAGGAAGGAGGTTGAGACCTCTGAAATTGACGAGCTTGCATTCCTTTCTTTCCCTTCGCTTGAACCACCAATAAGTGGTTCTGCCTCAGGAGAGGCTTCTGGGTCGTTCTCCCAGAGGAGAAGAGTGAATGCTTAACCAACCCATCTTCATTTGTCCTCGAATTCGATAAGGGAAGCCGAACCAGCGCGTTCAGAGACATACCCACCTCCATTTTTCACTCCGCTCTCTGTTTCTACAAGTCTTTCTTCAATGGGTTCTGCGTTTTCTTTGTATTGCGAGGTGGATGGTGGGACAAATCATCAAAGTATGTCCGAGGGACTCTTATCCACACGCGCTCAGAGATCTCTATGGGAATGGGGGTGGGACAGACTGCAGAGAGATATACCCCCTTACACGTGGTAGACGGTAAGGCCTTAACTCTTTGGTCCCACTCCCACAAATGAAATTGCTGCTGGTTGACGAATGATCATCTCATGTCCATGTTTGGTATTCTACTATTCTTGTGCTTATTCAGTACTTTGCCATACGTAATTATGTTTTATGAGGCAAATAAAAAATTTATTTACCGCTCTGTTAGGGGTGGTTGCTCCCTTGCAAGGGCACCAGGGTACAATTTTTTTTTTTTTTTTTTTTAAATTTTTAACTGATGTGGCGAGGAGGCTGTCATGGAGCAATGCTACAAGTCTCGTTTGTGTTTCTCTTGATTTCTCCAAAAATGACGTTGCTATTAAAATCATCATTAAGCTTGTGATTGATCATTATTGAATTTTGATCAAATGATGATTTTAATTGTCACATTATTCTTGGAAAGACTCAATAGAAACACAAGAGGGACTTTTAGAGGGTGTTTGGCAAACCCCCTCACATTCCCCCACAAATTTTTAGACGGCACTGTTCATGAATTAATAAATAAATAAATAAATGATTGATATTGAAAAATGAAAAAGTAGTATTAGAAAGTGAAAAAAATTTGTTTTGTAGTGATTTTTTTATTTGAATAATAAATAATGTGATATAAAAAGTGAATGATTTGATATTTTTTTTTTTTTTTTTTTTGAAAAAATAAAGTAAATAGTATGATGGAATGTGGGAAAATGTGAGGAGATGGGAGGAGTTTAACAAACAAGGCCTTAGAATTACTCTGCTGCCGTGAAACATGATTAATATCATGTTAGCATTTGTAGATTATTTTAGGCAGAAATAGTGAAATGAAAATTTAGGGGTTAAAAGTGAAATTTAAAAACTCAAACAATATATTGAAATTACATTATTACTCATGCCCTTATACATAAGCTTGGCAGCTTATAAATTTGGTGGATTTACTTCTACAATATTGAAGATTTGAAAGGATTGCCTTACAATTTTGAAGTGTAGAAATATATAATGGAAAAGGAATATGAAATAGAAAAGAGAGAAAAAACAGAGAATGTGATATGATGTAGCATAACTTAATGGCTGCAGCGAAGAACATCAAGAAAGAACCAATAACTATTTTAAATCTTGAGACTATCAAGTTTCGAAGAAATCTTTTCTAAAAGCTTGATACTCTCTAAGTTTTGAAGGAAAATCAAGAAGAAACTCAAGTCTAGCTGAGTAATTCCTATTAAACAAACTCAAATATAATCAACAACTACATTCTAGAGTCTATAAACCTGTATTTATAGGCCCCAAACCCTAAACCTACTAATAACCTAAAAGACATAAGAATTAAAGTTGGAATAGAAACTCTACGAGGTCCGTCTGGACGGGACATACCACTATCTGGATAGGCACTTAAAATGTGCATAAATTAACATAGCTAGAGGCATCTGGACGGCTAACTTCTGTGTCCGGACACGATTTCCAAAACTCCTTATTTGATGGCATGTCCGAACACGATTTCCAGAGACCTCCCTTTAGGTCCCTTGATATACATCAGAAAGAGACTGAAGTATTAGAATTACATCTTGTATCGAATTATATATATATATATATATATATATAAGAAATGCTATAGGTCAATATTTTTCTCATATTTGACATATATTCTCTTATAATCAACCATTAAATTTATAAATTTATATAGAATTAATGGTAGACCCCACAAATCTAATGGTTGATCTATTGAATTTATAGGAGAATATGGGCCAAATATGAGAAATTTATTGACGCATAGTGTGTATATATATATTAAACATATTACATTGGTCTTTATTTATAGAGAAATTAGGAGCAATATTGGACATGTAAACCTAAACTAAGAAAGGAAAAAGCATAATTTAGAGAATATAAAATATTCTTAACATAAAGAATAGAAAGAATGTAATATACGAGGTGGTATCAAGATTCAAAAGCAGACAAATTTCAGCATTAATGCTTTAAATATGAAAGAAACATAAGCATTGTCCGTTGCATGCACATGGATGGCTTTCAGCTCCACATTCACAGCAAACTATTCCTCTTAATTTCCTCCAATTTCTCTCTCATATTTTACCAAAGTCACGTACGTACGAACACATTGATCGGTGATGAGTTTCCTCAAATATCGGAGCATTTCCAGGAAGAAGCTGCGATGATGGGCTTAGACTTCCAGCCAAGAACCAGCAGCCCTTCTCTTCCATAAATGTGTAACCCTCACAAACATTAGCCTTTCCTAGCCATTCCTCCGCCTGCATTATCATCTTCACGGGCGTCGCCTGAAACCCAGCCCGGCTCATTCTCCTGCGCCATTGGTCAATCTTTTCATGCCGCTCCACCCTTAATTGCCGGCCCCTCGCAGCTTACTATGTTCTTNTAAGTGTTCCTAGTGTCTGTAATCTCTGGATAATTTTCTGATAGTGATTTCCTGGGTTTGGCTGCCCCGGAGAGGTTTTACAATTAGATTGGTTTCTAATTGGTTTCCTCTTCGTCACCAAAATCCTGTGTGTTTGACTCTTCATATTTTGGTGATTGCTTGCTTAGATTTAAATATCCGTTAATTCCGCATAAACTGTGATATTTATCTGTTTAGCGTTTTTCACAATGCTTCCATGAACCTCCCTAGAAAGAAAGGCCCGTTGTGGCTCGAGTCCTGCTCAACTAGAATGAACACCTTTGGCGATAGCCCATGCAATATCTGTAGCACTGAATTTAAAGCTCGTCGGCTCTCTTTCACTGCACAGTGCACCTGAAGTATGCTGCTGATAACTAGAACCTCCCCATCAAGGATTTTGAAATCTTCAGGTTTCAGGTTTTCCAGGTTGCTTTCCACGGACAGAAATTCAAAATTCAATATTCCCATGCCTTTCGCGTACAGCTCTAACTCATACTTATTAAAATATAAATTAAATAATTAAATTCATTCACGTGTATCCACTTAAAAGAATTATTCTTTTAAATTTTAGGAAGTGTTTTGAATAAAAGATGAGTAATGATTTAATATGCAATTAATACCCGATTTCTTCGAGACGGTCAATGCAGTTCCCAACACCAGTTATTCGAAGGTGGCTAATTGGCTGGCCTGCGCGGTTGGCTAGGCTTTGTATCAGCCTGCGCCATTGATGGCCATGCGGCAGGCCTAAACTCATGCCTAAGTCCACCACATGAACACAAGTCTCCCCCTCAAAGGCTTCCAATATCAATGCATTGGCTACAAAATGGCCGAATTGGATTTGTGGACATCTCATAAACAAGGTGCAAGGCCTCATCCTTCTCTGACATAGCAGCCATTGTTTTTTGCCGTGTGGCCTGTAACTCCCACTGCTCCAAGCGACCGAACCAGGGCAAGGCGGTCAGAAAGTCCTTGTACAAAGCACGAAGCAACTCGCTGAAACGAAGTTCCAAACACGAGGGCATTAGCCCTAAGCTCGGACAGTAATATCGAAACATGTACTTTGTCGCGACAAGCGACAGCCTCAGCACAAGAAACGAGTTTTTGTACTAGTTTTATCTCATCTCCGCTCCCTTCTTCCTCGTCCCGGTGTTCTTCACCTCCCATCATCGCCGTAGTTGCTTCTTCCGTAGCCTCAATCGCCAAATATCTCTGATTGTAAGCCCATATATGGTCTCGAAATTGAAGTCTTGGCAAGCTATATCGGCTATATATTAATACTACTCGTGCTGCCACCGCCATTATAAAGGTTACCGTTACTTGTAAAAGATTCATGATCACCACTTGATGCCTGCTTTAGCCTCTTGGGATTTCTTATTTTATCCATGGGGATTGGCCAGGACGAATAAGTAGTGTTAGGCAACGTGGGAAGAGAAGGGAGGAATGTAAAGCATGCTATGGCGGCTGACTGCTTGAGATCAAGAACGTTGATCACCCCATTTCTTCCCTGATCATCACCCAAGAATTGATCAGGTGAAATGTAGAGAGGACTAGGTGTCATAGTGTTGCCTTCTAATGAATCAAACTTTTTATATATGCAATGAGGCTAACGATGACCCATCCATATATATATATATATATATAGATATAGTGGGCTTGAACTTTCAATTGCTGAGGCGACTATAACAAGGTTATGAAAAATATTAGAGATACATAGAACAATGTCAGCATAGAGCAATCAGAGTATATCTTCAACCATTGTCAGGGAAACCCAAGAGATCGATTAGGAGCTTAATATTTTATCCAGCTAGGGGGTATATACTTAATCCTCATGTACACTGTCATGTTTCTGTTTACAATATTCTTCCCATTTTAATTTCTTGGGACATTTGATTTATATATACTTTCATGGTTTTATTTTACTAGGTCAAAATAATTTATGGTTTGAATAGCTAGGATCAAGCTCATCGCATGTACACAAACCTAAATGTTTTCTCCGCTCATCATCATCATTTAATATTAAAAATAAAAACACCATGTTTTAGCCGTCCATTTGGGCTTTTGTTAGTGTATTAATATATCTACAGGGTATAATGGATGAATATATATTGTCAATAGTGTTTGAAATGGATCGTACAGGATATACCTTCTCATACAATATTTTCCTTACTAATGTTAATTAGGCAAACTCAGCATTATATTGGCTGGTAACGATGTATATATATAGCACTGGCGATACCAAAAAAAGAAAAAGAAAAAGGTGATGTAGGGGCTCTAGACAGCCGTACGTACCATATATTTATATTACCTAATTGAACTTCTAATCTAAAAAAAGCTGAAATAAAGTTGTTTTGCAAAGCAATATTGTCACAACTTGTTCGAATGGGATCATGAAAAACACAAGAAAACTAAAATTTCATCACCTCGTTTGCACGGGACGTACTTGTTCGAACATAACTAGGGTTTTAATTCTCAATTCAGTTAGCTGCTCATTTGACCCCAATTTAGATGAGTTATCAAATGAGTAACACTGCCAAAAGCTAGTTTGAATGTGTTCAAACACAATTGCAAACAAGCAACATTGTCCAAATTTTTAGTCTTCTCTTTACGGTCGGTTTTGATATGCTTTGCTTGTTAAAATTTATGTTATCTTCTTGAGGCAAGAAAGGGCGATGAAGAATGCAATAGCAAAAAATGCGTAGATATGCTCTGTTTGTTATAATATTTTTTTAATCTTCTTAAAGCAAAAACATTGACAAACAATTCAAACACAAAGCACTCCTTAAGACTCAAATAAATAAATAAATAAATCATATCATATCATAAAACCTTTTCTTTTTCAAATAAAAAAACTCAAAACACATTAACAAGTATAATCAAAATAAAAGTTAGTTGACGTTCATTTAAAAGCATGTCCGACAGTCCGAGTGCCACTCTTAAGACGCTTTTGGAAGGTTAAGAAAAATCAGTAGACTTGAAGAAAGCTTTTCTTCTAATAGCTAGTCGTACACTTGCATTTAATTAAGTCATACACAAATTCGTGACCAGCTCGATCTTGACGGCCCCTCTCCTTATCATTATTAAGAAAAAGGAAAATGAAGTTGAATTTGTCAATAACTTGACATGATCAACCAAAATACCAAGGTTGTGAAAACTACATTAATCGATTAATTAATGAACTGATTTATTTTTTTCTTCATATATAATTAAGCGAGTTATATATATTTATATATATATGCATGGCATGCATGGCTTTCTAGGTAACACCCAAAGAAAAAAGTTAAAAGCAAGAAGACGGTGGGAATATAATTTTCTATGCATGCTCACCAACCCGAAAGACTAGATCTCAAGATCTACCTCTCATTTTCTTGATGATTTCGGGTGCCAATAATTTTTTTTTTCCCTCTAGTCTTCTCTTGTACCTAACCCTCGGATGTAGACATGCAGTGCAGCTAGCTAACAGTGTTATAAATTGCTGAATATTATTTGTTTGGATTCTAGAAAGTAAATTAAGATGGATGTTTTTGGTTTGTAAGAAATTTATATATATATATATGTGTGTGTGTGTGCAAGGGAATTACTTTGCCTTCTCTCATGTGTGGCAACACTCCTATATCAAGAAGGGTAGGCCCTGAAGGCTGAAGTAAAACAAATATGAAGAAAAGTGTGTGATAGACTTCAATGTCTAACACGTGAGCATATTCAAGTATCTAATGATCTTCTATAACAACCGAATCTGCTGCCTTATCTTGAGTTGAATGTTGAGCCATAGTATCTGATAGGATAGTGACTTTAACATGAAGCGCAAGGAAAATTCTTGAAATACTCAAATTTTTACTACAAAATCATTTACAAATTAATTAATGTGGCTGCTTATAATTAGAAAAATAATTAAGAAAAATTGATAAGTCAATTATTTAGCTTAATTAATTGTTTCATCAGAGAACTATTGGATTAGTTTGTATATAACTTTACCGTAAAAATTGTACAAAAGATTGCCTAGTTCAACCGTATGATCATATCTAAGCATGCGATGATTTTTTTTCGCTCGATCGCTACAAGAATCGAAGAGGAGTACATGCATCTCATGGATAAGCTCGTTGTCCTTACAACTTGCTAATTCATTTGTTGATTTGTTCAAATCTCGTCTTGTATATATTCTTTTTTTTTTTTTTCCTCGTTGAATTAATTGCTATTTAAACCAAAAAATAAAATAAAATTGTCAGCAGCCGCTGAATCACATGGTAATTTTTTATTTTTTATTTTTTTTTTATAAAACGGTAGATGTGATATATGGTACTAGTTAATTCTTAATATTTGATTTTTTGAAACCATGATCACCTCTATATAAGTAGTATCTCGGCCAAGGTGGCTTTCCATCACCCTATACCAACAGCCATCTTCGTTAAATTATTTACTTATACGAAAACAATGAAGGCTGAGGTCCAACTTATCTCTTCCGACACCATCAAACCCTCTTCGTCCACCCCTGAACATCTCAGGCATCACACTCTCTCCTTCATTGATCAAATTACACCTTCAATTTTCATGCCTTTACTTCTCTTTTACTCGAGAGATGTTGGTGTTGCTCATCTCAGCAACGAAGAACGCCAAACCCGGATTAAGAAATCCTTATCCGAGGCCTTGACACGGTTTTACCCGCTAGCAGGACGGATTAAAGACAATTTTCACGTTGATTGCAACGATGAGGGCGTCCACTACGTGGAAGCCAAGGCCACATGCAAACTTTCCGAATTTCTCGAGGATCCAAACCCAGCTGAGCACAACAAATTCCTGCCATATGAACTGGACGCTGTCAACGAATTAGCCTTAGCCGTCCAACTCACCACCTTCGACTGTGGTGGGATCGTGATCGGTGTTGTCTTCGCCCACAAGGTTTTGGATGCTTCCTCATTCTTCTTGTTCCTCAACAGTTGGGCTGCTATTGCTCGTGGTAGTAGCAACGTAGCCACTCCACTTTTTGAATCAGCGACCATCTTCCCTCCGGTAACTGTACCTAGCTTTATTGCACCTCGGGGTAGTCCGGGAAAGGAAAAGATTGCGACAAAGAGATTTGTGTTCGAGGGGTCTGCAATAGCGGTTCTGAGAGACAAATACAGCTCCGATGATGCCAACATCGAATACCCACGCCCCACCCGCGTGGAGGCTTTATCGGCTTTCATATATGATCGCTTCCTTGCCGCCACCCAACCGGACCCAAATAAGCTCTACTCCCTATCTCACGTAGCGAACGTGCGCACAAGGTTGGACCCGCCTCTTTCGGAAAATTACTTCGGAAACATTTCTTTGGCTACAAGCTTTGAAATCTCCAGGGACACTGAGGATGTATTTCAACGCATTGTTCTTCCGCTAAGAGATGCCATGAAGAAAGTCGACATGAATTTTGTGAAAAGTTTCCAAGAGAGTGGTGGGAGCTCTAATTTCTTCCTAGAGAACTTGGAAAGATACAGGAAAGGAGAGGTGGTCGCGTTAGGCTTCACCAGCTTGTGCAGGTTTCCAGTTTATGAGGCGGATTTCGGGTGGGGAAAGCCCGTGTGGGTTGCCTCGGCTAGATTGCTGTACAAGAATCTAGTTGGTTTCTTCGACATGAAATCAGGGAATGGAATAGAGGTATGGATTAATTTGGATGAGGAAGACATGGCTAAATTCGAAGTCCACAAGGAACTCCTGGCTTGTGTTTCCTCGGCAAAAGTTTCTGTGGTTTAGGCCGCGACTTTTTTTTTTTTTTTTTTAACCTTCTGATTGGATGCTCACAGTTGTGGCCAAAATAATCGATGTTACTGTGTTTAAAAGTTTGCCTACATGTGGAAATATGGGGTTTAATCTTTTAGTACATGTCTCACATGAGTCACAGTGTCACACTCACATCTCTTGGCCCGTGATCAGTGAAGTAAGATTTTTTTTATTTTTTATTTTTTTGGTGTGTGGGTGTATTAAGTTCGTTTCATTCGAATGAACCATTGATAAAAGACAAAAATATGTTTGTTTAATAATATTAAGGAAGAAGTAAAATTATATTTACCCAAATGGCTCCACCAGTGCGCTCCACCAATGTCTAATGTCACCCGTATTTAGCGTTTTTTATTACCTAAACCGTAAAAATATGGCCATATATACATACATATATATATATATATATATAATGTTCAATTCACGATATAAACTTAACAAAAACTCAACTTCTCTGATAGGTGTCATTTAAAAATTGAGATGTGATACAGTCACAACATAGATCCAATTTATCTCATACTTTAAACTCAGTTTCTAGTTTAAGGCTTACTCTCTCCTTCATTGACATTTAAAAAAAAAAAATTGGCACTTAAGAGAAAAATTGGGTCTTAATTAGTTGGGTTTAAGTTGTGATATTATAATTTTCCTTAAAAATTATGCCCTTCTAGAAATGGGACAATGACAATACACCATAACGGATAATTAGCAAGAGTTAGCTTGAAAATAGAAAGTTGGATAAGACTAGCTTGAAGGAGAAGAAGAAGATATGATGGTGTTGACATGTTTGAAAAAGGAATAGATAAGAATGGGAAAAAAGAAATATTTTTGTATTGTTCAAAACATGGTCGTTTTGGGCAATACAGAATTTTTTTTAAAAAGAATTAATATAAAATTCATTTAATATTAAAAAAAAAATCAATAATTTCAAAACTAAAACTATTAAAAAAACTAAAAAACTCCACTGCATATCATCCTCATTTTCTTGTTGCTACTCTTCTTCTTTTCCAGTTCGCTCATTTCTGTTCTTCTTTTCTTCTTCTTCTTCTTCATCCCTCCAACTTGCAGCCCCATTTTTTTTTTTCACTACCATTGACTTTTTTTAAAGCAAGCATAATTTTCCATGCTTCATCCACGGAAAATGACAAAAACAATGTTAAGACAGGTCCTATCGGATTAAGATCTTCTCCATTTCAAAAGAAACAAAGAGGAGTCGGTCATTAATTTTTTAAAGGTTAAATTATTTAACCCTTAAAAAACTAATGACCATTTCAAAAGAAATAGAGAGGGTTCCTTTGCGGTCCTATCAAGTAAGACCCCACATAGCCACAACATCCAGCGATAGTGCGTTAATTCATTTAGCAACTGCCTTCACCAAAGAACGAACCCCAAAAAGAAAAAAGAAAAAAAACAAACAAACAAAACAATGTTAGGGCAGGTCCTATCAAGTAAGACCCCACATGGCCACAACATCCAGCGACAGTGCGTTAAGTCAGTTTTGGTTGCATCAATAGCTACTACCTTATCCCAAATTGAATTGCCGTGGGGTCCATATATGAATTAAAGTGATTTTGCAAATGAGACCATGCTATGCATAAACTTGATATTGAGTGGGTGGATTATCAAAACGTTTAGTGTTTAGTCTTATGTCAATTGGGTATTAGGTGAAACTAGGTGGATTATCAATTGTAATTTTTCCACATCTTGTTAAGGTATATCACAAATAATGTCTTTACCAGCTAAGTCCTACGTTGAGTGGATATATATATATATATATATATATATATATAGGTGACAAAGCACATTGACATGTTGGGTTTGGGTTGGCCCAAACCGTTTAATAAATGGGTCAAATATGTCAACAAAAATACAACACGCTAATTTAACGGGCGACATGACATGACACAATTAATGTGACCCGTTTACTTAACGAGACGTGTCAGATTGATTGACACGACCTGAATGACCTGAACCTTATTTTTTTATTAATTTTTTTTTAGTTTTACCATATAAACAGGTTAACTCGTGTGGCGTGTTTGTTAAGCGGATTATAAACGGGTGACCTATTTATGACCCGAATCCATTTAATCTAAACCCAAATTTTAAACTACATATTGTGTTTGTGTTGGTTTCGCGGGTTGCGAGTTAAATTGTACAACCTTAGATATATAGTATTAAGTCTCAAATTGATTATGTACTAATAAGACTGTTTATATAAATAAGTGATATTAAGAATTTCTAACAGTAACTTTGGCTAAATATTCTTTTTGAAAATAACACAGACTTGATTGTTGATGTTCTTGAGTTGTAACAAGCGACCATTAGAGTATCATGAAAAAGAACATGATTTTCCATGAGGATACTTATGTGTGTGTGTAAGACTTGAAATGGACCGAAAATATGTTGCCAAAGGTGATGAAAGGCAGGCAAGCAAATGATCATTGGAAATGGTTTACGGGTGGAATTGTTGAATGAGGATGAATCAAACCATACCTATTTAGCTTTTGCCACTCAGTTTTATGTCCTAAATTGGAGTATTTGTGAGAAAAAAATTGAAAAGAAAAGAAACTATAAAGAAGATTGATATTTTGGAGTCTTTTAGTGATCCCATAATATAGTATGTTGACACACCACTCAACCCAAAAGTTTAAGCCTATGAATTTTGATAAAACACTACCTCAAAAACAACAAACACAAGCAATATATAGGAAAAATAAATTGTAAAGCAGAATTTAAAAAAGATAACACAAGATATTGGTTACAAAGTGAAAAACCTTTTGAACGAATTAAAAGTAAAAATCATTCTGGGGCAGCTAAACCTGAAAAATTATTATGTGAAGATCCATATTACAGAAAATAGAAACACTTTCCAACACCGTGCAAGTCTTAGACTCTATAAGACCAACAAACTCCCACTTACCTCTTCGTTTGACAATCTTCATGGAGTGCATTTTCATACTGACCCTCTGATAGAATCCTTTGCAGTTGCAAGAAGAATATGGTGCGGTTTTGAATCTCACAAACTACTCAAATAAGAGAAAGTATAAAGCTAGAACCTCCAACACTCTCAAAACTATATTATAAAAAGGCTTTTTTTAAAAAAATTTATAAAAACTCGTGGCCATAATTATATATGCTGCTTCTATTTAAGGGCCTTATTTCATTGGGGGCTTAGTCAGTCATGGCCCGGATTGTGAAGCCTACTATTATCAAGTCTTTGGTTCCATATTTCCAATCAACAATTAAGTTTTATGTTCTAAACAGTACGTCCATAACACATAAAAGAATGTGGTAATTACTTTTTGTCCCTACGAACTACAGTGCATTGATACTTTTATTTCATAAACTACTAATTATAACACTTGACCATATAAAACTACTATCTTATGACATTTTAAATGGAAGGAGGGTATAAGCGTCATTTTATTAATCTTGAGTGAGGGCAAAAATAGAAGAAAAAAATTAAAATGACACATGCAAGTCACATGACCATTAACTGTTAGTTTTAACCTATTTGACTGACGAAATAAGGAAAAATGTTATAAGATGGTAGTTTGATGGGGTCAAGTGTCATTGTTGATAATTCATGAGGGAAAAATGTCAATACACTGTAGTTAATGGGGATAAAAGGTAATTACCCCTAACAAATACAAGATATATATTTGGCTTTGAAATACAAAATTTAAACGTAACAAACTAAATCAATATTAGATAAGATATTATCTAATATTGCATTTGACTTGATCTTCAGCTTTGTCTTGTGTATTCAAATTTGAGGAGATTATTCCAATACAAGCACCTCGATCTTGGTTCTCACGTCTAAGCAATCGTCTTTTTGAATTGGGTTTCAATGGTTCAAAATCAAACATGTCATTATTTATTTTTGGGAAAAATATAAAAAAAGTCTGCCAAACTACCAGCCGTTTATAATTTAGTCCCTCAATGTTAAAAAAGTAATAAAGTAGCCTCCAAACTATCAAAATGCAACTAAAAAGCCACTTATTTTTTTATGTTCCTATAATACCCTCATTCTTTTAACAAATAAAATATTAAAATAATTGTAAAAAAAACCCAACAAAAAATAAATAAAATAAAGGGCGAATATTTATTTATTCCAAAAAACCCAACAAGGTAGGTTCAATTTTTTTTTTTTTACATCATATTTGTTGGGATTGAGTTTACAAACTAACACCAAAATAAATGGGTGATAAGTTTACAAACTATATCACACCTCTCACTCACACACTTGTCACACTCTTAAAGAATGGAAGAAGGAATTAAAGCAAGATAATATTATTAAGAAAGCTTATCAATGAAAATTCTTGTTTCTTGCTTCTTGCTTCTTAAAAAAAAATAACACACACACGCGTCCCTTATGTAAGGAATTCTTAAACACACAAGTCATCATAGCATTCAATGCTATGATTACGAAGTCTAAAATGGATGGTTGCTTTTGTCAAAGAAATCACCATCCTACAACATAGCATTTAAAGACTACAAAAGTCTTTGAAATAAAAGTCTACACCATCATTCACATTGATTTATTTGGCTTTTGACATTAGCTTGTTTTCCGGCATATGGCATTAATTTGATTTGCTTGACTTCCAACACACCCCCTCAAATCAAATTTCCTTCATTCCAATTAAGCATTTTACGTAACATCTTGAAAGGTTCAATTGGTAGTGGCTTAGTGAAGATATCAGTCACTTGTTTCTTGGTATTACAATACTCAAGTTCAATTATCTTCTGCTTCACATGGTCCTTTAGAAAATGAAATCTGGTATCAATATGTTTGCTCCTTCCATGTTGCACTGAAATCTTTGAGAGCTTGATTGCTAACTTGTTGTCCACATAAATCACAGTAGATTTTTCTTGTGGGTGATTCAGTGACTCCAAAAGATTTCTTAACCATATGGCTTCACAAACAGCAGAAGGAATTGCTATGTACTCAACTTCACATACATGAGGATAGGGCTACAATTGCTTGCTTCTTTGATGTCCAAGAAAAAGCGGTGGAACCAAGATAGAACACATGACCAGTTGTATTGAAAGCTGACACATTGCTATTTTCTGACGTGACATAATTGCCACGTCAGAAATTAATGACGTGTAACCTTCAACAATATTAGGCAATAACTTCTCTTTCTCTTTCTCTAAATTCCGAAGTCCGTAATGAAACTTGACCTCCTGATCTGCATGCAACCAAATGCTCTACCACTGAGCTATGGACCCTGTTGATGTATCACGAAGCCTTGTTGAACTTAATCAATATCCGATCCAAATTAAAGAAAAGTCCTTGGTCAAAGAAACACATCTAAATTTGATACCAAATTAATGAGGAGCGCTGGTAAATAAATTAAAGATAACGAAGAAGAAGAGGATAATTCCTTTTTTTTTTTCTTCTTCTGAGCAAAAGAAGAAATTGACAACTCACCAAGAAATGGGTAGCCACTAGCCGATGTTATATTAAGGGGTTTGCTAGGGGTTCTCCCTGTAGGTTCTCCTAGCGTTCTCCTAGTCTTACGTAGAATATGATTTAAGAAAAATTAAAATTATAGTACCATTTTTTGCTAACAGAATAATTTTTATGAGTTAATAGTTAGGTTTTAATGCTTTAAAACATGTTTTTGGATTCAAAACTAAAACCTATGGGTGAAAGGTTAACCCTTTAGGGATGATATCACCAGAAATGAATTTGATCATCATAAATTTGATGCTAATGCTTCAATTTTGGTGCTAATGCCTCACAAATTTGGTATTAATGCCTCAAATTTGGTGCTAATGCCTAAAAAAACGGGTGGTGGAGGTTACCGCAATTTTATTTTTCTTAAATCATATTTGGAAAATGTTAGGGGTTCTCCTCATAGGTTCTCTTGGCGTTCTCCCAGTCTTACGTAAAACATGATTTAAGAAAAAATAAAATTGTAGTGGCCTCCACCACCCCTTTTTTTAGGCATTAGTACCAAATTTGGGGCATTAGCACCAAATTTGTGAGGCATTAGCACCAAAATTGAGGCATTAGCATCAAATTTAGGATATCAAATTCATTTTGGGTGATACCATCCCTAAAGGGTTAACCTTCTACCCTTAGGTTTTAGTTTTGAATCAAAAAATAAGTTTTAAAGCATTAGAACCTAACTATTAACTCATAAAAATTAATCTGTTAGCAAAAAAATGGTATTACAATTTTATTTTTTCTTAAATCATGTTGTATGTAAGCCTGGGAGAACGCTAGGAGAACACTACGAGGAGAACCCCTAGCAAACCCCATCATGTTTTACGTAAGTCTGGGAGAACGCCAGGAGAACCTACGGGGAGAACCCCTAGCATTTTCCTTATATTAATGCATGGATCAGTTAATAAAAGATAGAAGAAAAAAAAAAACAAAAACAAATAAAGCTGTATAGGCATTGAAGATAATATTGATATAGGTTATTATCAAAACATTAAATCTCATTTATACAATGAATGAGATATTGAGACAGAGAGGTAGTTGGCTATAAATAATATTGTTGCTAACCACACATTTGCTTGACTAGGAATTAATTAAGTGGGCACACATTAATTAGTTGAACTTAAATTTGATAATTAATGGTTTTGGTTTTGAAAGTGTGGCACTTCAAATATCTGAAATTGACTTTAATATACATGGTTAATGTTACTAATATATGAAATTGATTTTGATAAAATAAAAAATAAAACCATTTATTATATATATAACTTATTTAACAATTTATATATATTAATCAATTAGCTCTCTATATATATAACTAAACCAATTAACTAATTAGGTAACTTAGTTTAATACACATAATACACTAGTTAACTATAAATAGTTATACAC
>CM017323.1:25837303-25857213 GCA_006937295.1 Carpinus fangiana
CCAGACCGACTGTAGGGGGTGGCCAAATCCACCCCCAGGCCCTTGGGGTTAGTTCTACCATCCCTAAAAGCCCAAAACCCATACTTTGTGTTTTTTTTTTTAAATAAAAAAAAAAATTTAGGGCTTTTGGGGGTGGCCGGACCACCCCCTTGGCCATGGGGGTGGTTCAACCACCCCCAGACCGGCCATGAGGGTGGCTCCAGCCACCCCTTGGCCAAAAATGGGGTGGCCGGGCCACCCTATTTTTGGCCAAGCCACCCCACGATTTCCTTCCCCACATTTTTTTCTTTTTTCTTTTTTCTTTTTTTCTTTTTTAATTTTATAATATTTTTCCTTTTTTTTTAAATAATAATAATAATGGTAAAACGACCAAAACAACGTTGTTTTGAGGCCCAAAACTGTGTAGTTTTGAAGTCCAAAACAACGTAGTTTTGGAGTGAGGATAAATGGGTAATTTTGGCTGAATCCGTTAGGATTTCACAAAAAATCCTAACGAAATGGGTAAATTAAAAGCAATTAGAAGTTGGGTACACCAAAGTGAGATTTTAAACTTTGGGGGGTGTTTGCAAAAGGTACGAAAGTTCATGGGAGTTAAGTGAAATTACTCCTAATAAAAATGGTCAGCAGGCGCTGAATCACGTGGTAATTTTTTTATTATTATTATTATTTTATAAAAAGGTAGATGTGATATATAGTACTAGTTAATTCTTAATATTTGACTTCTTGAAACCATGATCATTGCTCACCTCTATATAAGTAGTATCTCGGCCAAGGTGGCTTTCCATCACCCGATACCAACAGCCATCTTCGTTGAATTATTAACTTATACGAAAACAATGAAGGTTGACGTCCAACTTATCTCTTCCGATACCATCAAACCCTCTTCGTCCACCCCTGACAATCTCAGGCATCACACTCTCTCCTTCATTGATCAAATTGCACCTTCAATTTTCATGCCTTTACTTCTCTTTTACCCTACAGATATTGGTGTTGCTCATCTCAGCAACGAAGAACGCCAAACCCGTATTAAGGAATCCTTAGCCGAGGCGTTGACACGATTTTACCTGCTAGCAGGACGGATTAAAGACAATTTTCTCGTTGATTGCAACGATGAGGGCGTCCACTACGTGGAAGCCAAGGCCACATGTAAACTTGCTGAATTTCTCGAGGATCTAAACCCAGCTGAGCACAACAAATTCCTGCCATATGAACAGGACGCTGTCAATGAATTAGCTTTTAACCGTCCAACTCACGACCTTCGACTGCGGTGGGATCGTGATCGGTGTTGTCTTCGCCCACAAGGTTTTGGATGCTTCCTCATTCTTCTTGTTCCTCAACAGTTGGGATGCTATTGCTCGTGGTAGTAGCAACGTAGCCACTCCACTTTTTGAATCAGCGACCATCTTCCCTCCGGTAACTGTACCTAGCTTTATTGTACCTTGTGGTAATTCTGAAAAGGAAAAGATTGCGATAAAGAGATTTGTGTTTGAAGGGTCTACAATAGCTGCTCCAAGAGACAAATACAGAACCGACGACACCAACATCGAATACCCCCGCCCCACTCGCGTGGAGGCCTTATCGGCTTTCATATATGATCACTTCCTTGCTGCCACCCAACCGGACCCAAATAAGCTCTACTCCCTATCTCACGTAGCAAACGTGCGCACAAGGTTGGACCCGCCTCTTTCGGAAAATTACTTCGGAAACATTTCCTTGGCTACAGGATTTGAAATCTCCAGGGACACTGAGGATGTATTTGAACGCATTGTTCTTCCGCTAAGAGGTACCATGGGGCAATCAATGTAATTTTCCTCCTTGGACGTGACCATTGGGGTTCCTACCTGCTATGGAATGTTTAGTTTGAGCCTTAGCTACAGCTTGGGAAGGCGAGTCCATCACCACAGTCCCACCAAAGTGTAAGTTGATAAAACCCCTTCCTAGTAGCATCTGACTCACGGATTACTACCGCAAGCGGGTTCGAACCCATGACCACTAGGAAGAAAGAAGGAGAGAAATTGAACCTTATCCCCTACTACTTTACCAACTCAACTACTACCTTGGTGGTAAAAATAGTTACATCATTCTTAGTAAGATACAAGTAGACCTTATAGAATTACTCGTCTTCAATGCTAGATATATTCACCATAAAAGCATTGCACACCATGATCCCAACATAATCCACACAAACCCAAACCTTTAAGTCCAAAAACTTATAACCTAGTCTTTATATATAAGAATAAAGATATCACCTGTCATCGTGTTTGTGCCTATCTCATCATCTTGTTAGAATATATATCATGGAGTTCAAGAATAATAATTAGAGTTGAAGACTATTTACGGTACTGTCGAAAATCAAATAATTAGACTTCAACTATAACTCAGTGATATAGTCTCCAATTTTAACTATTATTCTTGAATCTACCCTAAAACCTCTTCCGATGTCCCTGCAACTTCTGCGTATTCCCTTTGTTGTAGTGTGCCGTGCCCTTTGCTATGCGCAATCTCTGCTTAAACGTTTAGGGCTCACACCAACGTCGTCTCTCGTACCTTTAGAAAATAATTTTTTAAAAAAAAAACAAAAAAAACCACCAGACCATGAAACAAATTAAGCCATTTTATTCAAAATGTTTTTTTTTTTTAATAATTAAATAAATAAATAAAAGATTGAGGTGGGTCTGATTTTTGTCGAAAGCGAGAGGTAACCTTTGACCGTAGCTGCCTTCGAAATTCATCTGAAATGGGAATGGAACTCCGGCTTTGCCTTTGCCGACCCGTCCGAGTTGGAACCAGCTCAATAGCTGAAATCCTAGCTAGAGTTCTGCATAGCCCTACTTTGCATAAAAAACCTATAAAATAAAAGGGAAAAAAAGAAGAAGAAGAAGAGAACACGAAGACCTAGAAGAAAGCAACATAGGAAGACTAATTAGTTACCTTTATTTTTTATTTATGGAAAGAAATCAAATTGATCGAGTCCTAAGTTATTATGTGATTAAAATTTTGTTCATGAGTTTCTATTTTCAACCATTAATTATATAGCTACGTTTCTAGCTAGATTTTCTTTTCATTTCAAATATGAACATGCACGTGCATGAATTTTAACTTGTTTGACACGTTATATACTAACTGTACTTGCCAAGTGATAGGGGGTTGCACGGCAGCTCGATCTCGCCCAATGATGGGAGGCTGCATGCCCTTCTCCTGGTCATAATTAAGAAAAGGGAAGATGAGGTTGAATTTGTCAATAAGTTGACATCATTAACCATACCAATTAAGATTGTGAAAACTACAATCGATTAATGATGAACTGAGTTTTTTAATTATGAATTAAGCGAGTTATGCCTTAGTACATATGCATGAGATTCGGCGCCTATAATTAATTTGAATCTTGCATTAACATCCAAAGAAGAAAGTTAAAAGCAAGAAGACGATGGAAAATCATTTGAATCATATATCTACCTCTCATTTTCTTGATTATTATTTTTAGGGGTGAAATTTAAAACCGCCTAACCGCNAATTAAGATTGTGAAAACTACAATCGATTAATGA
Source organism: Carpinus fangiana (assembly GCA_006937295.1). Lineage (NCBI taxonomy): Eukaryota > Viridiplantae > Streptophyta > Magnoliopsida > Fagales > Betulaceae > Carpinus > Carpinus fangiana. Next base: position 25,840,850 of record CM017323.1, read on the forward strand.
TGAACTGAGTTTTTTAATTATGAATTAAGCGAGTTATGCCTTAGTACATATGCATGAGATTCGGCGCCTATAATTAATTTGAATCTTGCATTAACATCCAAAGAAGAAAGTTAAAAGCAAGAAGACGATGGAAAATCATTTGAATCATATATCTACCTCTCATTTTCTTGATTATTATTTTCCCAATTTTTTTTTTTTTTTGAAAGTTGCATTATCTATCCATGTTGACTTTGTAATATGCAAGATGATCACTTTGGCTTCTCCCACGTGTGGCAACAACGTTTACTATTGACTACCCTATATATGATCGTTGTAGGAGGCATAAGATGATACATTTGGAATATATCCGTCCTTCAAGCCCTAAAGTGTAAGAAAAATACTTGAACTGCTATACCTTTTAGTACAAAGTTATTTTCAATCATTTTTAATTAATTAAGAAAATTTAATAAGTCATATTTTTCTCTTAATTATTTCATAAATTATAGACTAGTAATTGTATTTTATTGTATCTCAAAAGCACATAATTTCAATTATGAACAATGTTTCACCAAATGATTTTCATATATGCCACTTAGTTGCCAATGACCAACCTCAAATTTTGAAAAATTAGACACTACAAAATAAGCAAGATAAGCTAATATGGAGTTACTCCATGCAACGTTGTTTCTTGGACATTTATCAACTCATCAAATGACCAACCAACCTATAATTACACCATCAACCAATGAATTGCAAAATGAAAGATAATCCAAAAAAGAGGACATTCCTCATAAATTTGACTAATACAATGAACTAACGACATCTAAAATTATGTCCAAATATACACACACTTCACCCATCAAAAATAACCAACGCTCTTAATAGGTCAGGCCTTTTTTATATTTAAAAATGGATAAAGTTTTCTTTCAAACTGGGTTGGAGGAATCTCCTCTAACCTAATCTATAAAAGTGACATGCGTCTATTGAACATGTGAGATGCACATGTTTTTTTAATAATAGGGACAAATTTGGAATAAATTTTATTAAAAACTCATGTGCATCTAATAAGAATTCATAATGCATAAATAATAAAGCGAAATAAAAAGATAGAGATGACACAGAGATATACGTGGTTCGGTCTATGACCTACATCCAAAAGATCAAGCATTAAGGCTGCATTAAGCTCTTATTTCTCTAAGTAATATTTACAATATAAGATGCTCTTATTTATAGGAGAATTATGTTGAATACAAATAGACTTCACCTCTAACTAGGTTAATTAGGTGATAATCTTTAACTATAAGTCAGTAATAGTCTTATACTATGACTATTATTCTTGTACTCTATGATATACTTTAACACATCTCACATGTTATTAAAAAAAGGGACACATATTATTTTTATAGATTAGGTTGGAGGAGATTCCTCCAACCCAATTTGGAGGAAAACTTTGTCCTTTAAAAATTTAATTAAATCATTTTAATTTTAAATCATTCTTCTTGCTTTTTGCACAAAAGACTTGCAAAATTCACCTTTGTTTGGAGAACCAATGGGAAGGCACGTTGTGTTTGATAGTAAAAAAAAAAAATCTATGTAATAATTAACATTAAAAACTCAATGTCATATATAAAAATTATTTTTCAGCAAAATTTAATATCTACGTCCTTACATGAGCACATTTAAATTCTTACATAAGTGATCTGATAGGAAAACATTACAAAAGTGATAAGATATAATGTACAACAAAAAGAATTCTATGTAATAATTAATCTCAATGGTGTGCACATATTTTAACTACAAAAGAAAACATATGGTTTTGTTCTTAATCTACTAATATAGGAAAGACAAATTAATACTCAATTTAGTAAAATGCTTATATTAAGATGCTTGCTTATATTAAAATGCTTATATTAATATGTTAACATAAGCTCTAGGTTGAATAGCAGATTTCCAGTTTTGCAAGCATCTTAAAACAAGGTTGCTCAATTACCGTTTAGGTCATGACTGTTTTTTAAGTATATATATTCTCCTTTAAAAAAATAAAATCTAATGTCATATATATTGTCGTACATATTATCATATTATTTAAATCATTTGGATCATTAAATATTTAAATGTAACAAACTAAAACTTTGACTACATAATAAATCGTCATCATTTTACTTAAAATTAAAATGAAGAGGACTTAATCCATTATAACAAACCATAACGAGTACTAAAGTGGACTAGGAGTAAAAATAAAAGCAAAGTTGAGTAGAAAAGATTGTTAAACCTTGATGGGGAATATGGAGTTAATTATAAGTAATTTTCCCTACACTAACTAACTACTCCAAAATGTGTTTCATAATTTCTTTCATTGTGTCTACTGAACCATTTGAAGATTCAAACCAAAAGGATCCACACGGTTGCAACAAGAACAAGAAGACAAATCGATAAGTTAGAAGAAGATGAGGAGAATTCAAATGATGCAGATAATATCAAATACTTGTAGTAGATGCCTGTCCATAAATATGAAAGCGGCACTCCCAGAATCTTATGGTGGGATTTCAAATAAAAACCAATTTCTTTTCTTTAGAGTCTAATAGTACCAAAGTATAGTAAAAATTAATTACCTCAATCAATTTTCTTGGCGTTTGCCCCAAATCTAGAAGCCCGGGTTGTTTTTATGATCCTTTATCAATCCATTTCTTATTTTTTGTTTCCGCCAAATTCATCACAGTCTATTTCTTTGAGTTTGTTGATGTTGCCAAGCCTTACTTTTTCAATTTTTTGTTTATTCCTTGTAACCCTTTACACATATATATTTAATAAGAAAAATAATAATAATAATAATAATGATTGTAGCTTCGAAACGAGTGTAAATTGGTTGTGTTTCACCACATTCTTACTCCGTTGAGAGATGCCATGAAGGAAGTGGACGTGGATTATGTGAAAAGTTTCCAAGAGAGTGGTGGGCTCACTAATTTTTTGGTAGAGAACTTGGAAAGATTCAAGAAAGGAGAGGTAACCCCGTTGACCTTCACCAGCTTGTGCAGGTTTCCAATTTATGAAGCGGATTTCGGGTGGGGAAAGCCTTTGTGGGTAGCCTCGGCTAGATTGCAGTACAAGAATCTATTGGGTTTCTTCGACACAAAATCAGGGAGTGGAATAGAGGCATGGATTAACTTGGATGAGGAAGACATGGCTAAATTCGAAGCTGACACGGCGAAAGTTTCTATGGTTTAGGCGGCGACTTGGTTGGAATTGGTCATTGGATGGATGCTCATTGCTCACGGTTGTGGCCAAAATGGTCTTACTGTTTACAAGTTTGTTTATTTACACGTGGAAATATGGTTTTTAATCTTTTGGTACCTGTGAGTGAAGTAATAAGATATTTCTATTTCTTTGTGGGTGCGTGTAGTAATAATAATTAAGTTTATTTCATCTGAATGAACCCAAAATAAAAAGATAAAAAGAAACTGAAATATATATGGTTGTTTAATTATGTTAAGGAAGCCAAGTTGGTTTTGCCGAAGAAAATAAGTAAATACAAAAACATGGCAAAGGTGAAAACTTTTCATTGGGGTGAAAAAATTTCATCTATATTTACAAGGCTCTTGAAAATCCTTGGGATTGACATGGACCCCCAAGGTGTGCTGTAGGTCCGCCCCTACCAAGAACAGTGGCGGAGGAAGGGGGTCATATTCGTCGGCACCCAAAATAGTTACTCCACCCTCCCTCTTTCTCTATCTTCCACGCACGACTCTTTCTTGGAATGTTAATCTTTTTTATTGTAGATTTTTGCAGATGATAAATGCTATTTAGTATTTTCATATCATTCTCAATCCTATCTTTTTTCATTATATTTTTTGAAAATCAACCATTGAATTTTTAAGATCCACATAAATGAAGATATGAGTCATACAAAAATTTGTAGGATCTACATAGTCGAAGAATCGGTTGAAATTAAAGTCGATCAGCCAAAGGGATGTAAAGCTGTTGAATACCAAAACTTGAGAGGCTCGGTTAATACATCCTGGTTGGGGAGAAATGAGAAAGTAATTGATTGATGTAATATAAATATTAAAATTAAAATGAATTTTGATTTTTTTTGTTTAAAAAAAAGAAATAAATTTGACTTTTTGTTAGAAAAGAGGAAAGGTTACCAATATCATAGTCGACCACGTTTCGGGAGTCAGTGGTGGAGCCACATCACTCTTTGGGGGTGCCATGGCACCCCAGAGACTTTTAATTTTAATTTTTTTTTCAATGGGAGTCGTGGCACATAAAAAACAAAACAAAACAAAAAACTTTTTCTAATACTGGCACTTAAATACAAAAAGGAATTTAGTTTAGAATTGTGTCAAATTCTCCAATTAAATATTTAAATTTTAACAACCAATATTTTCAATAATTAATAACAAAAATATCCAAATCACAAGACCACTTAGATTAGGAATTGTGTTGGCAGGAAAGAAGAGAAGAAAATGAAAGTGAAAATCCTTATTTAAGTGGTCTTGTAATTTGGATATTTTGGTTATTAATTATTGAAAATATTGGTTGTTAAAATTTGAACATTTAGTTGGAGAATTTGACATAATTCTAAGCTTAATTTCTCATTGTATTTAAGTATCAGTATAAGAAAAAGAAGAAAACAAATTGAAAAAGTACATGTTCATTACATGATGCAAAAAAAAATCTTAGTAACCAAAAAAAAAAAAGCTTAAGAAAATTTTTTGCTTTTGCCCCCTCCCATAAAACTTTATGATTCCATCCCAAACCTACCTTGTAGAAGTTCTAAAAAAAAAAAAAAAAAATCAGCAGCACCTATAATAAAAAATATCTGGCTCCGTCACTCCCAATGGTGGCAGCTATATATAAACTGTTAAAATATGGCCATATATGTCTGCATCACTACTCGAATAGAAGCTCTATATATGTGTATATATATATATATATATATATTCACGTGTTGGGTGGGACTAAGTTTTCTTAGCAGGGGAAGTGGGAATAGGGAAAAATATGGTATAGAAAGATAATACGAAGAAGCTCCAACCTAGCTCCTGTTAACCCTACTCAATAATTTTTCCAATCCTATTCTTGCACTCAACCTCTGGACGTAAATTCATTGAGAGAAGATCGGTCGATGAAAGAAAAAGGAGCACGTAAAGATATTATATTCACCAACCCACTGCACAGTTGACATCGATCAAAGGCTTGAGCGATACGTTGATTCTAACCTTTGACCAGAATCGAGTAAAATAAGATATAGTAATGGAAAACCAAAAAAATAAAAAGTTAATTAGAGCCAAGAGGAAGACGACGATGGTAAAATAATTATCTGACCATTTCTATGTTCATCATCTCCAGAGAAGACAGGAATTAAGCTTCAAGAGTACTAGTCCTTGCTCTCTTTTTCTTCTTCATTATTATTTCTCTCATATTTTTATCCCCCGCCAGTTCCTTTCTTGCACCCTACCATGCATTGGATGTAGACAGTATAGCGACCTTAAGAAATATTTCTTAGTTTATATAATTTCGAATTGAGAAGGTGATCTGAAGGTGTACTGAGGAAGAGGGCTGGCCAGGGTTGATGATTAAGAAAAGAAAGCATAAAGCTAGCGTTTTTCTTGGTATGGATAAGTGACTTTGACCCTGGCGGAAGGGAGAGAAAATTATCTTTCTATTTTATTTCATGATCAAAATCTTGTTTAGTCGTTCGTACACAATTCAAGTTATTTAATTATTTTAAAATGTTGTAACATAATATCCACCACGTGTCAACATGTTATTTTATTAAAGGATTGATGAGATATTTTACCTATTTGTTTGCAGTTTGATTTGATAGAAAAGTAGACGTTACGATTGTGAGTGTACGTAAGCGATTAATAATAGCTCCCAGGCCATGAGTAGCACCACTATGTATATAACAAAGTGTTTGCCATGCATTCTCATACTCACCGACGAACAAAACATCTGTTAATTTCGGCAGCTTCACTTACTTAGTTTTCTACTACGATGAAGGTTGACGTCCATGTTATCTCCACAGACACCATCAAACCATCTTCGCCCACCCCGGACCACCTCCGCCATCACACTCTCTCCTTCATCGATCAAATTACACCTCCCATTTTCATGCCTCTTGTTCTCTTTTACCAAAGAGAAGATGCCCGTGCCAATCTCACCAATGAAGAACGCCAAGACCGGATAAAGATATCCTTGTCCGAGGCCTTGACACGGTTTTACCCGCTAGCAGGACGTGTTAAAGACAATTTTCACGTTGATTGCAACGATGAGGGGGTCCACTACGTGGAAGCCAAGGCCACGTGCCAACTTTCCGAATTTCTTGAGGATCCAAACCCGGCTGAGAACAACAAGTTCTTGCCATTTTCACTGGACGATGTCAATGAACATGCCTTAGCCATCCAATTCACCTCCTTCGACTGTGGTGGGATCGCCATCGGTCTTGTCTTTGCCCACAAGGTTGCGGATGCTTCCTCGTTCTTCTTATTTCTCAACAGTTTCGCTGCTATTGCTCGTGGTAGTGGTGACATAGCGACTCCACGATTTGACGCTGCCAAGATCTTCCCTCCGGAAACTTTTCTTAGCAAAAGTCCAATCGCGGGGGTGGTGAAGAAAAATATTTCGATAAAAAGATTTGTCTTCGACTCGTCTGCCGTAGCCGCTATAAGAGCTAAATACAGCACCGACGACACCAACATCGAATACCCACGACCCACTCGCGTGGAGGCATTGTCGGCTTTCATATATAGTCGCTTCGTCGCTTCCACCCAACCAGATGCAGACCCCAATAAGGTCTGCACCGTTTTCAACATAGCGAACCTGCGTCCGAGGATGGAGCCGCCGCTGTCGGAAAATTATTTTGGAAACATGAGCGTGTCCACAGTCTCTGTACTCTCCAGGGACACTGAGGATGGGTTCCACAGCCTTGTTATTCCTGTGCGAGATGCCATTAGAAAAGCCGACATGAATTACGTGAGAAGTTTCAAACAGAGCGGTGGGCACTTGAGTTTTATCATAGACAACGCGGAAAGATTGAGAAATGGAGAGGTGATCTCGTTGGCCTTCACTAGTCTGTGCAGGTTTCCTGTATTTGAAGCGGATTTCGGGTGGGGGAAACCTTTGTGGGTGGGCTCGGGTCGATTGATATACCCGAATCTAGTTACTTTCTTTGACAGGAAGTCAGGGAGTGGAGTGGAGGTATGGATTAACTTGGAAGAGGAAGACATGGCTAAATTTGAAGTCGACAAGGAGCTCCTGGCTCATGTTTCCTCCACCAAAGTTTATGAAGTTTAAAATCGTCTTGTTGCTTAATTAAAAGTTTGTTTCAGTGCAAGTATGACTCTGAATAATCTGGTATTGATTTCTTTGAATAAGTTTCGTCAGTCGATGACACTAGTAAGTTGTTCCAAAATGTATCTTTTTTTTTTCAGAATAATCTTTCAAGGATAAAAAAAAATGTCCTTGATAGGATCTTTCAGATCTTGTGGTCTGTTTGTTGAAGCTGGAGTTTGTGACAAGCCTCTCGATCTCCATGTAATGTTCTGTTTGTTTGTTGTGCAATAAAGTCTTACTTATAAAATAATAATAATAAGTGCACGTGATATAAGTTTCTTTGATGATGTAAATGGAGAATATATATATATATATATATGCCGGCCCAAGTTGGAAGAGAAAGAGTCTTTGTGCCAACTTGAGAAACAAATGCCAAGATGATCGAGGCTATTTTGGCCTAAACATATCATTAACGATTATCCTCACTCCTCAGAAGGAATAAGACTAGCATGGAAAATAATTAATTTCGTTGTATATATTTTCTATCTTTTCTTTTTTCGTTGTCGGGGTGCATATATATTGCATTTCTATAAACTATATATATATAATTAATGACGTACGTTCATGAGCTATATATATATGGACTGCATTAGGCGATAACTTCTCTTTCTCTTTAATACCGTATCCCAAAAGCCTTGCGTTTTTTTTCAAAAGAAAAAAGAAAAAGAGGGCCCAACCGGGTTCGAACCGGTGACCTCTTGATCTGCAGTCAAATGCTCTACCACTGAGCTATGGACCCTGTTGATGTATCACTAAGCCTTGTTGAACTTAATCAATATCTAAATTAAACACATATCTAAACCAAGATTTGATACCAAATTAATGAGGAGCGCGCTGGTAAATAAATTAAAGATAACGAAGAAGAAGAGGATAATTCCTTTTCTTTTTCTTTTTCTTTTTTTTTTCTGAGCAAAAGCAGAAATTAACAACTCACCAAGAAATGGGTAGCCGATGTTATATTAATGGATCAGTTAATAAAAGATAGAAGAAAAAAAATATATATATAAAAAAATAAAGCTGTATGGGTATTGAAGATAATATTGATAGATATACCAATGACGCGCGTGACAAGTTAGCAAATTGGGGCAGGGTGAAACTTGAAAGTTTCTTGTACGTACGTAGTTGACCAGACTAATTAAGTCTTTAATGGATGTTATGTTTTTAGTGGGGTTTTTGAGTAATTAATGATGTTTTATACTAGTTTAAGTTTTTGTCCCTTTGCTATGGTACCTGTAGTGTGGGGCCGCGCAATAATTTGGTGATTAATAAAATTTACTTAGAAAAGGTTGTTTTCCTTTCTTTTATTTATTTGATATATATAATATTATAAAAGGATAAACTATCATATGATATATTATATATATATATATTGCCATGCATATTGGTAGCATATATATCAAAATTAAAAACTGGTTCANGTTTTTTTTTTTTTTTGGATTTTTTTTTTAAAAAAAAAAATGTGATGGGGGTATTTTGGGAATAAATAGGTCAAATGTGTCAAATTGCCACAATTTGAAAGTTTGGAGGGGTTAAGTGTCACAATTGAAACTTTAGAGGTAAAAGTGGAAATGGGTGGATAGTTCAGGGGGGTAAAGTGTACTTTCCCCCCCTTTTTTTTTCCTTGTTCCTTGTAATTAATGTTTGTTTGGAGAAGGATCCTCTCCAGTTAAATTCAACTAGAGATGAGCCTGTTCCTTTTAAATGAATGGTAGAATTGTCAAAAAAATATATAAAATGACAATTCTATTCTTTTAAATGAGGGGACCAATTCCTCTATAGTTGAATTCAACTGGAGAAGATCCCTTTCCAATGTGTTTTCGTTGTACTTAAAAAATAATAATGGGTTATGAAAGATGGCAACCAACTTTGAAGGTTTTTTTTTAATAATTTTTATAATTTTTTATTTTTTTAAATCATGAGAATGAAGTTTTTGGTTATTTCTTGTTTTAGGAATTAAGAAATGGACAAACTGAAGTTGTTGGGTAAAGTCAACTTGGAGCACAAACTCAGGGAAGAAGTTATGGATATTGTATGCCTAAAAGAAGTTCAATCTCAAAAATCCACCTTCCTCTTATTAAAGTACTAAATACTTAATTGCTTGGATTTTGTAGGCAACAAAAAAAATAATCATGGCACATGACACTTTTTTTTCTTTTTTTTTTTCCCCATAGAAGGATGGCTCAAGAATCACACGGTTTGACTGAACATAATTAAAATGGAAGATATGACTTCAAGATTAGGGCTCGTATACCCCCATCACATATATATATTTAAAAAAAAAAAAAAAAAAAAGGTCAAAGTGGTCAAATTGTCACAATTTGAAAGTTTGGGAGGTTAAATGTCACATTTGAAACTTTTGAGGTAAAAGTACAAATAGGTGAATAGTTCAGGGGGTAAATTGTAATTTTCCCTTACTTATTTAAGGCAAATAGAAACTCTCTCTTCCCTATTTGTTATTTGCTCTCGTTTTGAATTCCCTTTTTAATCTTCAATCTTAATTTATGCTGCTATAATATACCGTCAGAACAATCTTAGTTCTGCTGGACGTCATGATTGAACTCGAGTTGTTTTACTTATTTTTTATTTTATTTTTAGATTATCAATACTTACATTAGTCAACGCATAAGGAATCGAAATCATATTTTGCATGAATATTTTTGGCAATAGGGTAAAACATTTACTAACATAATCTTACAATTGTTATAAACAAGTAAAGAATTAATCACCACAGAGGAAAGTGTTCACTTAAGGGTGCATTAAGCTCAACGTCGATGCATCAATTCTTCAAATTACTCAAACAAGGGCGGTGGCATCGATCGGTTTCGTCGATCAGTCAATGACAGTTGTTCCAAAATGTATCTTTTTTTTCCCTGATTGTTGCCTTAAGGAAACTCTAGAATAATCTTTCGAGGATAAAAAAATGTCCTTGATAGGATATTTCGGATCTTGTAGTCTGTTTGTTGAAGCTGGAGTCCGTGACAAGCCTCTCTCCATGTAATTTTTTGTTTGTTTGTTGTGCAATAATAAAGTCTTAATTACAAAATAATGATAATAAGTGGACGTGATATAATTAAGTTTCTTTGATGATGTAAATGGAGAATATATATATATAGTATTCTAATGTATCTTTTCTGCAATTGACTTTCAGTTGCGTGCCGACTCTTGCATCTAATAAAATATGCTTAATTAGCATTTCTTCGCGGGATGAGGGTAGAGAGAGTGGTGTCAATATTATTTAGTAGTGTTAGCGAACTGCATGCGCTAGCTAGCTGCCCACTTGCTTCCAACAGCTCATTTTAGCTGCCTTCCAGACTCCCACATCACCCTCCATAGCAGCAAACCTAGCTAGGTAGGCTTACTTCTGTGAACAGCTAGCCATGTAATATTCCTTCTCCGAAATTGCTTTATATATATCCACTTTTACTCTGTAATTTATTAATTTTTGCAGCATCATACATTCATATATATACTAGTTTTTGGGCAATTTTTTTTTTTTTTTTTTTTTTTATCTTATTAATCCGGAGGCCCTAGGCGAGCACTTCACTCACCTAGTGATCTAGCTGCCCTGACATATATGACTTGGTAAATTATTTATCATTAATATTATTTGCAAAAACAAAACAAAACAAATTAAGTTTATTTTTTGTAATAATATACGTACGGATCCAGGCCTTGGATATATGGCTCTCCATCCCCATGCCATCATCATTTGCCAATATATATCAATCGACAGCCATTTTTCAGGAGTACGTAGATAGATCGAGATAAACCTTGTCTTTAGCGTAGTGATCAGAAAAGAAATGAAGGTTGATATCGAAATTATCTCTAAAGAGATCATTACGCCCTCTTCTCCAACCCCACACCATCTTCGCCATTACCAGCTCTCCTTTCTCGATCAAATAGCACCCCCTGTTTTCATGCCCTTGTTCCTCTTCTTCCCCAAACAAGCTTCCAATAATCTGATCACCAACTTAGAGCAAAGCAACCGGCTCAAGAAATCCTTGTCCGAGGCCTTAACCCGATTCTATCCGCTAGCAGGACAGGTTAAGGATAGTGTTTATATTGATTGCAATGACGAAGGCGTCTACTACGTGGAAGCCGAAGCCAAATCCCAACTTGTTGAATTTCTTCAGGATCCAATCCCTGCTGAGATCAACAAATTTCTCCCATTTGAACTAGACGATGTCAATGAATTCCCTCTTGTTGTCCAAGTCACCTTCTTCACCTGCGGCGGGATTGCCGTCGGTCTTGGCATGTCCCACAAGGTCGGGGATGGTTTGTCATTATTCATGTTTATCAACAGCTGGGCTGCCATTGCTCGCGGGGATGGCCATACGGTGACCCCTCGATTCGCTTCCGCCACGTTTTTCCCGCCGAGGAGTTTGACGGGGTTTGAACCGAGGACTGGGATTGTGAAGGAAAACATTGTGGCCAAGAGGTTTCTCTTCGACGCCTCTTCAGTAGCGGCTCTTATAGCCAAATATGATGACCCAAGACGCGTACGCCCTACTCGCGTCGAGGCCTTATCGGTTTTCATATGGTGTCGTTTCATGGCTGCTACTCAATCAAAATCCGACCCGACTGACAAGATCTACACCGTTCTCCATGCTGTTAATCTACGCACCAGAATGGACCCGCCTCTTTCGGTAAACTATTTCGGAAATATAAGCCGGATCGCAATCTCAATACCGTCCATGGATACCGACGATGATGGGCGTCGTGGCATCGTCAACCAAGTAAGGGATTCGATACGCAAAGTGAACGCGGAATACGTGAAGAAGCTTCAAGAGAGTGATGGGCTTGCGCACTTTAATTTCATTAAAGAGCGCGCCGTACAAATCAGGAAAGGAGAGGTAGTGTCGTTTAGCTTCACCAGCTTGTGCAGATTTCCCATATATGATGCTGATTTCGGGTGGGGGAAGCCGGTGTGGGTTAGCGCGGCAAGATTAACGTTCAAGAATCTAGTTACTTTCATTGACACCAAGACCGGGAACGGAATAGAAGCGTGGATTAACCTGAAAGAAGAAGACATGGCTAAATTTGAATGCGATGAGGAGCTCCTCGCGCATGTTTCACCGACGCCGAAGCCGAACGTGAAAAGTTCTGCGTTTTAGGCCCCGACTGATCGGTTGCCGTCGTCGGAGAGTATATGATCAGTATGCATGTCTTTTAGTTTACTAGTATTGTGTTAATTATTTGTGTGCAAGTGAGCTTTAAGGTTATTTGCTATTTCATTTCTGCCCAACTTCTACGCTCACAGGACTTCAACATGTTCTAACGTGATTTTTAAAATTACCATTAAATTTGAAATGAATCACTATAAAATTATGATTTAATAATAATTTTAAAAGCTACATTAAGAAGCAAATGCGTTTAACAATTTTGAGAAAATATCATACCCATAAAATGTCCGTACATAATGGGTGTAATGCGAAAAGTCTAATTAATTAAGTGGATAACCCAATAGATTCCTTTGTTACATGCTCGAGACTCCGAATGTGTAGCTGGCTTATGAATTGGAAATTTATCAGGATTGCCCTTCCTTGACTTCCCTATTGTAGAGAAAATAAGGAAAAAATAACTCTAGCGGTAAGATTTTCGAGGAATCCTAAACCTCCTTGGTTGAGCAATCAGAGGAACTAGTGACTCTACAAACATAAAGTTTGAATAAATTCTTGACTGATTTTTATTCAATAGCAATGCAGTATTTATAAACTAAAATTATAGCAGCAAATATAGTCCAATACGTAAAAGGACTTCACACCTGACCTATAACTCTAAAAGCAATAGAGATAGTTTGACTTAAAGTCAATGAAACCCACTCCTAAAACAATATGGATAACTACCCACTCTTAAGAGCATCTCCAGTAAGAGTGGCTATTTTAGCCACTTACTATTCACTTTTTTTTTCTTTTTTTTTTTTTCATTTTAACTACTATTTTTTCATTACACGCTCCAACAGACCTTCTATTTTAACCACCCCTTCTAATTAAATATCATTTTTAATATTATTTTATTATTTTATAATTTTATTCATTTTCTTTCCCATTTCTCTCACCCACACATTTCCTGAGCCCATCTCTCTCTTCCTCTTCTCTTCCAGTGTTACTCGGAAGCCGAACCAGGCGCTGGCGAAGGTGGAGAAGAATCAGTTCGTGATGTGGGCACTGCCAGGCGCTGGCGCCGGAGTACGCGGCTGCGGCTATGGGTTACCCATCTTTCTTTGTCTTTTCCGGCGATGGGTTATTACCCATCTGACGTATTTCCCCTTTCGTCCCCGTCTTTCTATTTTCTCGCCTCTTTCTATGCCTGTTACCATTTTCTTCACCTCCACCTAAACGGAAACCCTCCAACGCCACTGTAACTAAAAGTCTGTAAGCCTCTTGCCTCAACGTCTCTTTCCTTTTTCCTTTTTCTTTGTCTTTTCCGGTGATGGGTTATTACCCATCTGTCTTGAGCCGGCGAAATTTGGGCCGGCAATGGAACGGTAGGTGCCGGGATCGCCAGATCGAGCTAAAGCTCGTCGTGCTCCAGGACAAGCTCGTCGTCGTGCTCCAGGAGCTGATGCCGAGATTATTGAAAGGGAGGAGAGAGGAGAAAGGAAGAGAAGAGAAAAACAATAAAAAATACTTACAAGGTGCAACAGTAGACTTTCATACTGTAGCGAATTGTTAGAAGGTTGTTAGTTTAGAGGGTTTGCTGGAGGAAGAAAAATGCTAAATTTAGCAAAAAAGTTAGTTTAAAGGATCTGTTAGAGATGCTCTAGAGCTATAAGGATAACTAAATAAAGTATCCTACATAACAAACCCATCAAATAGCAATACTAACGGACACAATGAAACTTAATGGAAACAAAGATAAGAGTGGACACTAATTAAGGTGACGGTGGGCGGTAGTGGTAGTACTCGAGACCAAGAGATAGGGAAAAAAAGTACTATTAATAAATAATTATAGAAGGCTTACTTATGTTATACTAGAATGATGTGGCTATTAAAATCATTATTTGATCAAAATTCAATAATGATCAATCATAAGTCCAGTAGTAATTTGAATAGCCACATCATTCTTAGTAATATACAAGTACGACACAAATAAGCCTTCTAAAATTACTCACCATTAATATATGATTTTATTTTTTCAAAATTTATGTCTCTTTACGGCCGCCACAATTTATATGTGGGGTATTTTTCCGACTAAAGCACTAGCTTAAGATAAGTCCAATAGATGATTAATTAGCTTAAAGATAGTACTCTACATGTGGGTTAATCAAGGGGTTGGGTCCACCGTCCACAATGTAACAAACTCTCTCGGCAAGTGCTCTTTTATAAAAGTAACTAATTCCTTCTCCTGCGCACCGCCGTCACCTTATGCTTTGTTTTTACTTTCTTTTTTTTTTTTTTTTAATTTCCAGTGAACAATACTTGCGTTAGTTGACGTTTAAGGAATCAAAATAAAAATCCATTTCTTCTGGCAAATATCAGGCTCTCCCCCAGTCCCTTTCGAAAGCATCTGTTACGACCTCCGCAGTTTCCAAGTCTGCAACGGCTTGATCTGCCTTTGCGAATATTTTTAAAAAATAGAGAACGTAATAAAAAATTTGTTAGAATTTGTATTGAAAAAGCACTAACTAAAAGTATTAACAACCCACATTTAAATACAAAATATTGGCAAAACACACCAAACTACTTTCACCTTTTTCACACATCATAACAATTTTTTGACAACAAAACAAAACAAAATTCCCTTTTTGAGTAATAATTAAGAATAAACTGAATTAAAGCAAAACAAAACGAATACATTACACTAGAGTCGATATTATTCACCAGACAACCGTGGTTTATGGTGAGATTTTATATTTTACCTAGAGTTATATTTATTGTATTTAATTTCCCAATTTGCTGTGAACTCAAAGTTTTGGACATAAACTTTAAGTGTTGTAATGTTTCATTTTATTATAGTTGATCGATCAGATTTTCTCCATCATTTTTCCCTCTATACGGGAGGTTTTTTTAATGGTCTAGATCCATATATGATGCATGCCAGTATAGTACTATAGATGATATATCCATTGGCTGAAGACCTTCCTATATATCGCAGACTTGAATAGAGAATTTCATTTCCAAAAGGAGCCATCAACCACATAATTATATTTGCAGATTGATTTTATTGGGATCAATAAAATCAACCACATAATTTTATTGGGATCCTGGCCGGTGTAAGGCTTTTATTTTATTATTATTATTTTTTTAAGCCTCTTAATCTTAAGCCCAACACCAGGATGCAGATTGATCATGTGCTCTGTTCCGAGTGCTCCATATAAATTTTAGCTCAATGATTAGTGGCCTCTTTCCATAGAATTACAAAGAATGTAAATCTGTTTATAATTCTATGGCCTATAACTACGAACAATTGAATCAATAACAATATTGTGTGGCTTATAACCGAGAACTAACTCTTGAACAATTTTCATTCGGTGCAAAAACAGTAACAAATAATTGTATGACTTATAAATGCCAACAATTGCATCGAATGAAAACTGAGTTTGTTGCTGCTTTTTATACTTTCTATTTCTTTCTCAATTTAAGCCGAGTTATTTTATTTGATTAAATAATTGGACTTGAGTTGTTTTACTTATCTTTTATTTTATTTTTAGATGATCAATACTTGCATTAGTCGACACATAAGGAATCAAAATCATAATCCTAAGCGGTTGCATTCCGTAGTGACTTTTACCTTTCTCGGTTTCCTCCAACTGTGTGAGATGCTATTTGTTTGTCTTGGTTGGGTTGTTCAGCTGTTGGATCGTAATTTGTTTTTTGGAAAATTACACTTTACCCCCCCGAACTATCTACCCATTTTCACTTTTACTTCCAAAGTTTCAAGTGTGACACTTAACCCCCTCAAACTTTTAAATTGTGGCAATTTGACACATTTGACCTATTTATTCCCAAAATGCCCCCATCACACTTTTTTTTTTAAAAAAAAAAAAACCAAAAAAATAAAAAACCAAAAAATATATATATGCTTGGGTGGCCAAACCACCCCATAGG
>CM017323.1:25857912-25877354 GCA_006937295.1 Carpinus fangiana
AAAAAAAAAAAAAAAAAAAAAAGGTCAAAGTGGTCAAATTGTCACAATTTGAAAGTTTGGGAGGTTAAATGTCACATTTGAAACTTTGGAGGTAAAAGTGCAAATAGGTGAATAGTTCAAGGGGTAAATTGTAATTTTCCCTTACTTATTTAAGGCAAATGGAAACTCTCTCTTCCCTATTTGTTATTTGCTCTCGTTTTGAATTCCCTTTTTAATCTTCAATCTTAATTTCTGCTGCTATAATATACCGTCAGAACAATCTTAGTTCTGCTGGAAGTCATGATTGAACTCGAGTTGTTTTACTTATTTTTTATTTTATTTTTAGATGATCAATACTTACATTAGTCAACGCATAAGGAATCGAAATCATATTTTGCATGAATATTTTTGGCAATAGGGTAAAACATTTACTAACATAATCTTACAATTGTTACAAACAAGTAAAGAATTAATCACCACAGAGGAAAGTGTTCACTTAAGGGTGCCTTAAGCTCAACGTCGACGCATCAATTCTTCAAATTACTCAAACAAGGGCGGTGGCATCGATCGGTTTCGTCGATCAGTCAATGACAGTTGTTCCAAAATGTATCTTTTTTTTCCCTGATTGTTGCCTTAAGGAAACTCTAGAATAATCTTTCGAGGATAAAAAAATGTCCTTGATAGGATATTTCGGATCTTGTAGTCTGTTTGTTGAAGCTGGAGTCCGTGACAAGCCTCTCTCCATGTAATTTTTTGTTTGTTTGTTGTGCAATAATAAAGTCTTAATTATAAAATAATGATAATAAGTGGACGTGATATAATTAATTAAGTTTCTTTGATGATGTAAATGGAGAATATATATATATATATATATATATATATAGTATCCTAATGTATCTTTTCTGCAATTGACTTTCAGTTGCGTGCCGACTCTTGCATCTAATAAAATATGTTTAATTAGCATTTCTTCGCGGGATGAGGGTAGAGAGAGTGGTGGCAATATTATTTTGTAGTGTTAGCGAACTGCATGCGCTAGCTAGCTGCCCATGTGCTTCCAACAGCTCATTTTAGCTGCCTTCCAGACTCCAACATCACCCTCCATAGCAGCAAACCTAGCTAGCTAGGCTTACTTCTATGAACAGCTAGCCATGTAATATCCCTTCTCCGAAATTGCTTTATATATATCCACTTTCACTCTGTAATTTATTAGTTTTTGCTGCATCATACATACATATATATACTAGTTTTTGAGCAAATTTTTTTTGGACCTTATTAATCCGGGAGCCCTAGGCAAGCGTCTCACTCGCCTAGTAGTCTAGCCGGCCCTACGTATGTGACTTAATTGGTAAATTATTTATCATTAATATTATTCGCAAAAACAAAACAAAACAAATTAAGTTTATTTTTTGTAATAATATACGTACGGATCCAGGCCTTGGATATATGGCTCTCCATCCCCATGCCATCATCATTTGCCAATATATATCAATCGACAGCCATTTTTCTGGAGTACGTAGATTAGATCGAGATAAACCTTGTCTTTAGCGTAGTGATCAGAAAAGAAATGAAGGTTGACATCGAAATTATCTCTAAAGAGATCATTACGCCCTCTTCTCCAACCCCACACCATCTTCGCCATTACCAGCTCTCCTTTCTCGATCAAATAGCACCCCCTGTTTTCATGCCCTTCTTTCTCTTCTTCCCCAAACAAGCTCCCAATAATCTGATCACCAACTTAGAGCAAAGCAACCGGCTCAAGAAATCCTTGTCCGAGGCCTTAACCCGATTCTATCCGCTAGCAGGACAGGTTAAGGATAGTGTTTATATTGATTGCAATGACGAGGGCGTCTACTACGTGGAAGCCGAAGCCAAATCCCAACTTGTTGAATTTCTTCAGGATCCAATCCCTGCTGAGATCAACAAATTTCTCCCATTTGAACTAGACGATGTCAATGAATTCCCTCTTGTCGTCCAAGTCACCTTCTTCACCTGCGGCGGGATTGCCGTCGGTCTTGGCATGTCCCACAAGGTCGGGGATGGTTTGTCATTATTCATGTTTATCAACAGCTGGGCTGCCATTGCTCGCGGAGATGGCCATACGGTGACCCCTCGATTCGCTTCCGCCACGTTTTTCCCGCCGAGGAGTTTGACGGGGTTTGAACCGAGGACCGGGATTGTGAAGGAAAACATTGTGGCCAAGAGGTTTCTCTTCGACGCCTCTTCAATAGCGGCTCTTATAGCCAAATATGATGACCCAAGACGCGTACGCCCTACTCGCGTCGAGGCCTTATCGGCTTTCGTATGGTGTCGTTTCATGGCTGCTACTCAATCAAAATCCGACCCGGCTGGCAAGATCTACACCGTTCTCCATGCTGTTAATCTACGCACCAGAATGGACCCGCCTCTTTCGGTAAACTATTTCGGAAATATAAGCCGGATCGCAATCTCAATACCGTCCATGGATACCGAAGATGATGGGTGTCGTGGCATCGTCAACCAAGTAAGGGATTCGATAAGCAAAGTGAACGCGGATTACGTGAAGAAGCTTCAAGAGAGTGATGGGCTTGGGCACTTTAATTTCATTAAAGAGCGCGCCGCACAAATCAGGAAAGGAGAGGTGGTGTCGTTTAGCTTCACCAGCTTGTGCAGATTTCCCATATATGATGCTGATTTCGGGTGGGGGAAGCCGGTGTGGGTTAGCGCGGCAAGATTAACGTTCAAGAATCTAGTTACTTTCATTGACACCAAGTCCGGGAACGGAATAGAAGCGTGGATTAACCTGAAAGAAGAAGACATGGCTAAATTTGAATGCGATGAGGAGCTACTCGCGCATGTTTCACCGACCCCGAAGCCGAACGTGAAAAGTTCTGCGTTTTAGGCCCCGACTGGTCGGTTGCCGTCGTCGGAGAGTATATGATCAGTATGCATGTCTTTTAGTTTGCTAGTATTGTGTTAATTATTTGTGTGCAAGAGAGCTTTATGGCTATTTGCTATTTCATATCTGCCCAACTTCTACGCTTACAGTAATTCAACATCTTTTAATTAACGTGATTTTAATTTGAGATGAATCACTATAAAATTGTGATTCAATAATAATTTTAAAAGCTACGTTAAGAAGTAGGTGCGTTTAACAGTTTTGAGAAAATATCATACCCATAAAATGTCCATACATAGTAGGTGAAATGCCAAAAGTCTAATTAATTAAGTTGATAACCCAATGGATTCCTTTGTTACGTGCTTGGGACTCCGAACTTGTAACTGGCATATGAATTGAGAATTTACCAGGATCACTCTTTCTTGACTTCCCTATTATAGAGAAAATAAGGAAAAAAACAACTTTAGCGGTAAGATTTTTGAAGGATCCTAAACCTTCTTGGTTGAGCAATCAAAAGAGTTTGTGACTCTACAAGCATAAAGTTTGAATAAATTCTTGAATGATTTTTATACCATAGCCATGCAGTATTTATAAACTAAAATTACAGCAAGAAATATAATCCAATATGTAAAAGGACTTCACACTAGACCTTTGACTCTAAAAGCAATAAAGATCATTTGACTTAAAGTCAATGAGACCCATTCTTGAAGCAATAACTAAATAAAGTGTGCTACATGACAAACACATCAAATAGCAATACTGGCAGACACAAAATGAAACTTAATGGAAATAAAAGACTACGCATACGTAATACAACACTCCAGCCCTTAGCCACTTTCACCTAACATCCTTGAACCAAAAAGGTGACGTCATCCTAAATCCAATTAAGAGGATAACTGATGCAGCACCCGAACCATGTACCAGCGGCTACAGAATTTAAAACAAGGTTCGAGGACCGTGGATGAGTACACGAAGGAGTTCTACAAATACTTGACACGGGTTGAGTTAGCCGAGACGGATGATCAATTAGTATCCCGATACATCGGGGGGCTGCGACAAAACATGCAAGATTCATTAAATCTTTTTGATCCCGTTAACGTATATACGGCTCATCAAAGAGCCCTTCTATTGGAGAAAACGGCAACCAGAGGACCCACAGACTTCTTTGGGCGTATCACAGGGGGCAGCACGACTCGCTACAACGAGCCGTTCACACCTCGAAACACTACGCAATCAACAATCCCAAACAGGGCTCCAATTACAACCGGCCCACCCAACCGGAGCACAATGACGAATAAGCCTAATGCTTTAAGTGTGGTAAACCGGGCCACAGAATTGCAGATTGCCGCAAGGGAGATAAATATGGAAAGAGTCTACTCATTGACTCGGGAAACGCCTTCGATGAGCAAGGCGATGAAGAAGAGCAACAAACCTTCGACGACTACGGGGACGTGGAAGAAGAACTCGTTACCGGAGATAGTGGGCCTAGCTTAATGGTGAGGAGGATATGTCTTACACCCCGAAAGACGGAAGGAGAAGATGACCAGCGGCACAACCTTTTTCACTCCACATGCACTATTGGAGGTAAAGTATGGCAAGAAGGCTGGCCGCATGTACTTCAACAGTTTCTCCCATCTGTTGATTTTTTATTTGCCTAGCCGAGTCCTGGATTGCTTCAGTTGCTGCCACCACGCTGTAGCTCTTCCCCGGAACTTGGTTGCGACCAAAAAAACTCGTCGATCCTCAGGTACCCCCTTGAAATCAAGAACTTCTTCAACTGCCGCTATCCAGTCCAAGAATTCCTCGAGTTGGAGACCCCCGTTGAATTCCAGAATATCGAGTTTGAAACCGGATTCCTACCGATTGGCCTGAGCTTGTACAAGAGGTTGATGTTTGTGCACTCCGCGCTCCGCAAAAGGGTTTCCGTTTTCATTCTCCACATGTGCGTCTTCCTCCTCTGAGTCGTGCGGTGAGGGCATATGCCGACGTCTATCTTGAACATTCTTGATGGACAATTGCCTTGTGAGGACTGCAATTTGTTCCCTCAAGCTGACAAATTGTGCTTCCGAATGTGCCTGATAGGCTGCCGGTGATTCTTCTCTAACTGGTTCTTCACGATCATTACCGTCCTCCAAGTGTGCAAAGCGGTTACCCCTTCCCCTTGTGACTGGCGCCATGGAAAGAAACCTGGCTCTGATACCAACTGATGCAGCGTGACTTAGTGGGCTACAGCGAAGAACAACAAATACGCAGCGGATAACTAATTCTAGATCTCGAGACTATCAATGATCTAAGAACTCTTCTTGAAAATCTAGATACTCTCTAGCATTTTGAAGGAAAAAGAGGAATAAACTCAACTCTGAGTATTCTCATTAATCAATATTAATAAATAAACAACAACCGCATTCTCAGGGCTCTAAGCATTTATTTATAGCCCTAAGACTCTTAGTCCTAAGATAACAATGAAATAAAGTCAATTTAGAAGTCTACGAAAGAAAACTAAACCAATTAAAAGACTAACAAAGAAACCTAATTTAAATAAAAGACTGAAAGATAAGATAAAGTAAAATACTAACAAATAAACCTAATTTAAATAAAAGACTAATAGATATGATAGGTCATCCTAATCTACATCAATAACCAATGGGCACAAAGATAAGAGTGGACACTAATTAAGGTGACAGTGGGCGGTAGTGGTAGTACTCGAGACCAAGAGATAGGGAAAAAAAAGTACTATGAATGAGTAATTTTAGAAGGTTTATTTATGTCCTCTTAAAATGATGTGGTTATTAAAATTATTATTTGATTAAAATTATCAATCATAAGTCTAATGGTAATTTTAATAGCCACATCATTCTTAATAAGATACAAATAAAACACAAATAGGCCTTCTAGAATTACTCACCATTAATATATGATTTTATTTTTTCAAAATTTATATCTCTTTCCAGCCGCCACAATTTATATGTGGGGGTGTTCTTCCGACTAAAGCACTAGCTTAAGATAAGTCCAATAGATGATTAATTAGCTTAAAGGTAGTACTCGACATGTGGGTTAATCAAGGGGGTGGGTCCTATTAGGTTAAACGGGCCTTGTCGGGTTACTCGGCTATTTTCGTGTCATAATCATGTCCAGACCCGATTACCCATTTAGCTAAACGGGTCGTGTTCGTGTATAGGTTAATTGTGTAACGCGTACCTGCAGGTCGTAAACAGGTCGTGTACAGGTACTTGTTTTGCCAGCCATTCTAGTGCCCATTTTTATATGCAGCAGACTATTCAGCATTTGAATTTGTTAAATGGGCATGACCAATGATGTAAAGAGTGCCTAGCCCCTTCGACCCGAGAAACGTTAAGTCTCATCTCCTAACCATTTATCAACTATTTCCATGCATATTATTTTTAAATCTACCAGTGAATAAGTAGGACTCCCATGTAAACCTACAAATCTAATAGTGAATTTAAATCCATTTGAAAAAAGTTAGTCAGAAGAATAAAACCTAAAACCCTGGTGGTAGACTCAAGATACACGACATTTTCTTTTCCACCTTTAATTATGATTTAATTAAAATTTAGTTAAAATTTATTGAATTGGATATGAATGCTTGTATGTCCCCTTTTGCAAGCTTGGAGGATTGACCATGTTTAACTGATAATAAAATTGAGTAATATAAGGAGTTTTCGTTTGGTATATAGCAGCATGTCAGTGAGAAATGATAGATCTCATTTTGTCACGTCTATCTCCTAACCATCTTTTTTTCAAGTAGATTCAAATTTATCATTACATTTGTAAGTTTACATATGGGTCCTACATATTCAATGGTAAATTAAAAAAGATATATATGGAAATGGTTAGGAAAATGAAACCTAACATTTCACGTATGTTAGCCTAACCTATGTAATCCATCTCAAATTCTCGTTTTTTGACATTTCACCCAGGGATGGATCCAGAAAGTTGGATAGAAAGGGACCAAGATATATAAATTTTTTTGGGGCAGGGCCATGACTTATAATTTTTATTTATTTATTTATTTTTAACACCTAATTTTTTTTTTGGGTGGGAATTGGGGAGAGGCCATGGCCATCCCCTGCCCCCTATGGATCCGGTCCTGATTTCACCTCATGCGTTTAGCTCATCTTTTGCATAATTTCTTAGAGTCCAATAATAATAATAATAATAATCAATATAAACTCTCTATTTATCAATTCTTAGACAGGTTATTATCAAAATATTAATTCCCATTTATATGGAGAATGAGACATTGAGACATAGAGGTTGTTGGCTATAAATAATATTATTGTTAACCACACATTTCCTTGCCTAGGAATTAATTAAGTGGGCACATTAGCCAAATTTAAATTTGATAATTAATGGTTTTGGTTTTGAAAGCATGGCACTTCTTTATCTTTGCGATTCCTATTATTGGCAACTCAAAAAATCAGCATGTAGCAAGAAAAAATGCTACTGGCATTCCAGGTAAGTACATATATTAATTAATCCTTAAAATTTGATAAAAATCAAGATAAACTCTCTATCTTTATCAATTATTAGAAAGGTTATTATCAAAACATTAATTCCCATTTATATGAAGAATGAGACATTGAAACAGAAAAGTCGTTGGCTATAAATAATATTGTTGCTAACCACACATTTCCTTGGCTAGGAATTAATTAAGTGGGCACATTAGCTAAACTTAAATTTGATAATTAATGGTTTTGGTTTTGAAAGCGTGACACTTCTTTGTCTTTGCGATTCCTATTATTGGCAACTCAAAAAATTAGCATGTTCAAGAAAAATTGCTACTGGCATTCTAGGTAAGTACATATATTAATTAATCCTTAAAATTTGATGAAAATCAAGATAAACTCTCTCTTTATCAATTATTAGACAAGTTATTATCAAAACATTAATTCCCATTTATATGGAGAATGAGACATTGAGACAGAGAGGTCGTTAGCTATAAATAATATTGTTGCTAATCACACATTTTCTTGGCTAGGAATTAATTAAGTGGGCACATTAGTTGAACTTAAATTTGATAATTAATGGTTTTGGTTTGAAAGCGTGACACTTCTTTGTCTTTGTGATTCCTATTATTGGCAACTCAAAAAATCAGCATGTAGCAAGAAAAATTGCTACTGGCATTCCAAGTAAGTACATATATTAATTAATCCTTAAAATTTGATAAAAATCAAGATAAACTCTCTCTTTATCAATTATTAGACAGGGTTATTATCAAAACATTAATTCCCATGTATATGAAGAATGAGACATTGAGACAAAGAGGTCGTTGGCTATAAACAATATTGTTGCTAACCACACATTTCCTTGGCTAAGAATTAATTAAGTGGGCACATTAGCTAAACTTAAATTTGATAATTAATGGTTTTGATTTTGAAAGCGTGACACTTTTTTGTCTTTATGATTCCTATTATTGGCAACTCAAAAAATCAACATGTAACAAGAAAAATTGCTACTGGCATTCCAAGTAAGTACACATATTAATTAATCCTTAAAATTTGATAAAAATCAAAATAAACTCTCTTTATCAATTATTAGACAGGCTATTATCAAAACATTAATTCTCATTTATATGAAGAATAAGACATTGAGACAGAGAGGTCATTAGTTATAAACAATATTGTTGCTAACTACATTTCCTTGGCCAGGAATTAATTAAGTGGGCGCATTAGCTGAACTTAAATTTGATAATTGATGGTTTTACTTTTGAAAGCGTGACACTTCTGTCTTTGCAATTCCACACTACAAAAAACGCGAAGTTTTTTTCATAGGACTTTTTTGACGTGTCCAAGCATCTGCCACGTCAAAAATGTTTTTGATGTGGTGTTTTTAACGTGTTTCGAATGTTAAAAATTGTGGTGTTAAAAAAGTCGACTTTTTAGTGACACGTCAAATTAAATTGGCACATCCAAAAAGTTTTTTTTTTTTTAATTTTTAAACTTTTTTGAGGTGCCAGTTTTGACACGTCAAAAAAGTTTAAAAATTATTTTAAAAAAAAAAATGAAGATAAACTAAACAATAAAAGAAACAGAGGCACCAAGTTACTTTGCATACACAGGCAGCCAATGACATAAGGTAAAGACTCGCACAATAACCAATCGCAGTGGATAGAATGGCAAAGATGGCCCATAAATCACCTTTAGGCATTTCAATTGAACCAGAGACTGCAACCTGTGTAGAAGACATGGAAAGCACATTGGAAAAATGAACTTAATTTGTTTCAACAGCTACCATCAATTTGTTTCAAAGGGGTATCAACCCAAATAACAATGTAGAGAGTATACTATGCAGAATTTTCTCTAATATGCAGAGTATATCAAGTCAAGATTCAAGAAGTTCAACTGGATGGAAGTGAGGGAAGAGAAGTTAACAAATGCAAAAGAAACAGAGAAAAAGGACGAGAAAGAGGCAGAGCAAGTGAAGTTTCACTCTTAAAATTTTCTCTCTTCTCCTATATACTGCTTTGGCTAACGCAAATCGGTTTCAACCATAAACATAGAAAAAAAAAATTAAAGCATCAATGAAAAAAAAAATCATTGTCTTCTTCTATAGCCATATTGTTTTCATCAGCACAAATCGACGAAAAGAGTAGAAAACATTTTATCAAAATGGCAAGCCAGTCAAACTCATATTTCAGAAACCAAATGCAATTATGCAAACATAGGATTCATTCGTATGGCAACAGACAGATTTGTATCAAAACAGAGAAATTAAACTAACATCTAAACCATGTGCATCACCTTCTTTACTAATGGCAGTTGAAGAAGAACCCAAGTCTATCTTTGATAGCTTCAAACTTTCTGAGTAAAGCTCTTCAGCAAGACTGCCCTCCATCTGTGCAACCATAATCAAGTAAGTGAAACCAGAAGTAACAAAGTCCAATATCAATAAGTAAAACACCTCAGAATAACATGAGGATTCTCATCAATGAATTATCCCAACAGCATATGCAGACAAATCGGAAAGAAATAAACTTCAAGTGCAGTGTGTTTGCATAAACACAATCACCAACTTCTCAAGCACCAATTTGCAAATTCAACATTTATTTTGACATGAGTGAAATTATACTAGAAAATATGAATGGGCATGAGAGATGCTAAAAGTCAAACGCAAGACTACACATATCCATACATCCACACATAATCGGAGCAGTTCAAAGCAGAGGCTTGAGCAAGAGAAAATACTAACAAACACACAAAAGGTCCAAAACTGATGTAATTAACGTAAAATTAAAAAACCTGTGCCCAATACGGCATTTCATCAAACAGATAGAACACCCAAACTTGTCAAAAATCATGCAAACAACCCAATCATCAAAAGGGTCAGTATTTTACCACAAAAATCAATACCCCACAACAAACCCAGCAATACCCGATCACTAACATAAGAAAAGTTTCAAAATACGTGGTACAATAGCCTGACTTTTCTCCGATCTCTACTCGGAAAATTAACGTGTAGTGATGTTGGACCTGGCTTCTATGCTTGGATGGCCAAGATTCTACCAAAGCTTTTAAAACCTAAAAAAAGCAACGTCGTTTGCAAAAAATACTTTGCCATCTATAAAAAATCAACAAGAACTACCAAAGCTTTTTGTTATTCACTTTTCAAAGTGGAATAGATTTTGGAACATCCCAAAATTTATAGGGGGCAGACAATATGGGGAAGAGGGAGTGCTTCAAAGTTTAATTACTACTGTCTCATCAAGCTCACAGTTTCAAATCTCCCAATGCAAACTGGACAACACCCAGAAACCCCAAACCCCAAACTCCACAATTTTCTTCCACCATTCGTACACAAACCCCAGCAGGAAAAAAAAAAAACCCCAAACCTCCAATTGATTACCAACAAGCTAAAACCCTAACCCAGTATGAAAAAAAAAAAAAAAAAATCAAACCAAAAATTAATGTACATACATGTAGTGTGATGAGGAGGCCGACTGGTGGAGCGAGGATGGTTGATGGAGAAAGAACGAGCTGATTCCTTGGATTGTGTTGATCCGGAGTGATGACATATTAAATCCAGTCTGTTCCTTCCATCTTTCAGCTCTCATACATAATATTCAATGTCTTAGAAAAAACAAACTTATAGTCATGGAGTCATGGACCTCTATGAAATTACGAGGTTCAAATTTTAAATTTAGCAATCAAGTCTATATCAGAGGATACTTTTGAATTATTATACAGCAAAGAATGCCTCAAAAGTTTAAAGAGTCAAATACAATCTGATGAGGATTTCCAGTCTGCATTTCTGAATGGAATACCGATCGACTATTCAAAGCCAATCTATGTTTTATTAATGATATTATCATTCAAACAGCTCTGAGACGAATTATCACAGGCAGAAAAATATATGTTTATAGCATGCACTATTATTAGCCTATTGACAAAGCTCTCAAAGGCCCCACAACTATTTACAAAACCAGAGGACCAGCCTGTACCTGAGGTCAAGGCTTTAAATTGAATGGAAAACAATATCAAAGCCCCAGCTATGCAGAAAGCATTAATTAGGCCCTCCACTTTCGTTCAAAGGCTAACCATAAACCAAAACTAGGTATATAACTAGAATCGGTCCACAAATTCACTCATCAGTCATCACTATATTACTATCTATATCTAATCTAGCTATTTCCATGCAAGAACTAATGCAAAACCAAAAGAACATAAAAAAATCCACAAGGTTTGCCATATTCATTCATCCTTCTAAATCACCCAAACTTCAAGTGCATAAAAAAATTCCGAACACAAACTTCCCACAAAGATACTAATATGAAAGCAATCAAACAATAATCATAATTCAAAATTCAATCATGTCCAGCTCACTGTGAATCCAGCACTTAAAATAACTCAAGGAACTAACTTTTCAAACAAATCAGACCTCATCACGAGGCCAACAACATTAACCAACTCACTCAAGTCACAGATCATTCACAATCCGAACATACCCAGATGATCAAACCAAGGAATTAAGGAAACAAACTAAAAGACCACAACCATCATGTTTTCCTTCCCTGTACATGAAAATGTCCAGCCCCTGAAGCTGCCTCTTGCAGAGATAGCAAGAACTAAGAAAATCAGCAGTCCGAAACTCCATCCTGGCCTCACCAATATTCACAGGGGAAGCTGAGAACACTATGACCCCACTGTCGCTCACCACACAAGCAGCACCGCAGCAATCACCACCAACCCCATTAGCTTATCATCGAAATACACGCGCTTCTCAACCACGTTGCTCCCCAAATGCGAAATCACACAAGTATAGCTCTCAGACAACTCATCCACCTCCTCATCTCTCTCCTTATCACTCACTGGACCTCTGAAATTCGCGGCTGCCTTCGCAGAAGACACGATGGGGATCAGTGTCGTTCTGGGCGACACCACCGCTGAATTAGCCGAGATTTTGTGGCTCAAATCGGTCATGGCAGCCACTATGCCAAGCCCAACCACGTCTCCCTGGAAATTCCTAGGAGATTTCAAGGGACTCGGAGACTTGTCCAAGGAAAACGACTCAGAGAGTGCCAGAGTGGTGAAAAGGGAAAGGTTGAAGAGCAAGGAGGAGAGGGAAATGAAAATGAAACCTAACTCATTCACGCGTGCTTTAATTTCAAGTCTTTTTCTTTTCTTTTTCTTTCAAGTTTGGAAGGAGCCGGCGGGTTTGGGGGGAGGATGCTGGGCGCGCGGGGGAATGAAAGAAATTTCCAGGGAAGTGATGAGAGGCGGGGAAAACAAAATTCAGGGGGGGAATAAATATCAGGCCAGCTGCAGGGTTCGGCGCGCAGGATCCAAAAAAACAAGTTTTCTGACGTGCTAAGCGTAGCACGTTAAAACATTTTTGACAAAAAAGTATTTGCCACGTCAGACAAGTTTTTTTTTAATTTTTTTTTCCTGTTTTTATTAAATTATTATTATTATATATATATAGTTATATATACAGTAACCTTAGCATGTCATTTAGAGTATAACTTTTCTGCTGCCAAGAGGCCGCCTAACGTCTGTTATTTTTTGTTTTTTTAAAAAAAAATAACATTGAATAAGAAAGAGGTTAAAGAATGAAGTGTCTGCAAAATTTAAAATTAATAATCATTTATCATAAATTAATTAAATTATATATTAAATTTATTGGTCTTTATGCATAACTGATCATAAATTAGTATTAGTAAAACTATATAAAACTGAGATAGCATTTTGGGGCTTTAACACTAAATTTAGCTAATATTACTCAAATATCTCAAAATACAATTCAAACCATTTCATCAAACATATAAAATGCAAAAAACATAAAAAAAAAAAAAATTTATTTTATTTTTTTTAAAAAAATGACGTTGGTCTCAAAAAAAAAAAAAAAAAAGCATATACCGCAACATGGCAGCCGCATAGCAAGGCTCTGTCATTTATATGGGCCAAAATGTTTTTAGACAAATCCTTCCATCTCTTATGCATTCATTCATCTTTCTAAATTTCTAACAATTATGTTGTTTTTGTTTCCACTATCATACAAAATGTCAAACTATTACTTTTTATTTTGGCTGAGATATATTAAAATTTTCTGCATGCCCAGTCTCTGAGAAGCTAATATAAGATTATTAAACTCCTACATGATCCTGAAATTACTGAAATTTGTTTAGTGGGAAGACAACATATGGATGGAGACTGTTATATTAATTGTCTGGTCACTAAAGATGGAGAGTGAACAATGAGTATTCAAATTTGGCAAATAAATATCAATCAAAAAGTACGGGAATCACGGTTCGGCTATGACATAATATAATGATAAAGACTTAATTTTTTTGTCTAATTTCTGTCTTTTTGTTTTCTTAAATAAAGAAAAAAAAGTATCTGAAGCAATATATGTATATTTTTTTGTCCTTCTCTTTATTGGTGTTTTTAAAAAAATGAAAATTACATTTTTCTTCATAAAAATTGTCAATTTTTATGAAAATTTGCCATTTTTCAGAAAATGGAATTTTCATTTTTTAAAAAACACCAATAAAAAGAATGACAAAAATATATATTATTCCTCTAGACACTTTTTTTTTATTTTTTACTTTGTTTTTTTTTTAAAAAAAAAAAAAGCAAAAGTTGAGCAAAAATTGAGCAAAAAAGTTGAGTTTTTAACATTTTCCTATATATATATATATATATATATATATTGAAGTATAAAACCTTGTTATGACAGAATCAATAAACATGGATGATATGAATAGAAATTAAAAAAATGGAACATTTCTTTTTTTATTCTTGACAAGCGGTTTCGGCACTCTTCAAATAAATATAGATATATATATATATATATATATATTTGAAGCATAATAATGGGGGTATTATTGTAGACAAATTTGGGGAAAATATATATGCATGTACATATATATAATAATGGGGGTATTATTTTAAATAAAATAATCTAATTAATATATATATAGCAAGAAAACTTAAAAGAATAAATTTGAATTTATTTATTTTTGATTTTTTGCTGAGAAAAGAAAAAAAAAATTAAAAAAAAACTTTTTCTGACGTGTGAACAGTGCCACGTCAATTTTTTTTTTGACGTGGCACTGTTCACACATCAGAATTTTTTTTTTTTCTCTTCTCTTTTCGTTTATTCTCAGTAGCTATTTTGTTATTTTGTTCTCTCTACTCTCTCGATATAACTAGCTAGAATCCTTTTACCACGTTATAAACGCATCATCTTAATTATATGTTATTTCTTTACAATTAAGTTGGTTTAATAATTAAGGTAAAAATATATATCATCTAACTACATTAATATATATATATATATATATAGTATACACATAATCTAGGTATATATGTATATAGTAATTATTATATATGTATAAAATTTGTATAGATATATTTTTTTTAAATAAAATAATCTAATTAATATACATATATATATATATATGCATGTACATATATATAAATAGCAAGAAAACTTTAAAGAATAAATTTGAATTTTTTTATTTTTTGCTGACAAGAGAAGAGGAAAAAAAAAAACACTTTTCTAACGTGTGAACAGTGCCAGTGTGCCACGTCAAAAAAATTTGACGTGCCAATTACAAAATTGACACCTCAAACAAGTTAATTATTAACTTTTTTGAGGTGTTAATTTTTGCCACGTCAAAAAATTTTGACGTGGCTTTTTTGTCCAATTATTGGCAATTCAAAAAATCAACATGTAGCAAGAAAAATTGCTACTGGCATTCCAGGTAAGTACATATATTAATTAATCCTTAAAATTTGATGAATCTAATCTTTTTCTTTTTTTCTTTTTTCTTTTTAATCTTTCTTAATTTGGTGCATGCCAAGTTATTAGCATGCCTACCTTGATTGCTAAATAATTAGTTGTCCAAAAAGTTGAAGCCGATAAAAAATAGGAATAGGATCCTCTTCATTTCAAATGAAATGGATAATATCCATTTAATGCAAAATGAGTACATTTAACAATTTAATAAATACTTTTAACACTCTGTCTCACATGTGAGTTCAAACTCCCTTTTAATAGGTGATACTGAAAACCTTAGGTATATAATTTTTAAAATTATTATGTATATATATTTATTTTGGTTTGGGAGTGTTTTATGCAGGTACGCATATGCGTGGTAGCATGGGTTGTAGGGCGATATGATCATGGAGTATATGCGTGGAGAAAGAGAATTGGAAAGAGAGAAAACAAAAATTAAATCAATAAATAAATCGAGAGGGAGAGAAAAAAAAATCCAAAATAATTGGGAGATCTTTATTTTGTAGGCCTTATTATTTTGTAAATAATCTATTATTAATCTAATTATTTTTCAATGGCTTATTATTTAGAAAGAAAATAAAATTCTTATTTTATAAATTATCTATTATTACATGCACAAAGTATATGTAGGAAAACAATTTGTATTCTCCAACCTTTTCTAAATTTGAATTTAAAATATTAAAGTGACTAAAAGTATTAATACATGGTAATTTGATTTGTATTATTTGTTTCCTCATTTGATTTGAACATTAATAACACTTAATATCTTGCATTAAAATTTTGAATTTAATGAAATCACGTAAAAGGAAAATTATTGAAATATAATTAAATGCCTTTAATGAAGCTAATTTAATAACCGGTTCACTATTGAAAAATGGGTCTACTTTTAAAAAACTAGTTCAAATATTATGCCTTAAAAAACTGGTTTATTCTTTAAAAAGTTGGGTTCATGCTACATGTCGTACTATTAAGGTACTTTTGAGAGTAATTAGGCTTATATATATATATGATTATTTTGTTCTTATTTAAATTGCCCTTATTACAAACAAATCAATTGCAAGACCTTGTTCCGTTAACTTGAATTTGGTCCATTTGGACCACTTTGCATTAGACTAGCTGATTTTTATGTTTGTTTGTTTGTTTGTTTGTTTGTTTTGTTTTAAAGAATTATATAGTTTAGTACTTACTTATAGAAAAAGGAAAAGAAAAAAATGCCAGGTCTTTTTAAGCCTAGCAGACTCCAAAAGGATTCTCTAATCCTCTCCATTTCCAGTTATGCAAAATGGTCCCTCCTCTAACAAATTCCTCAGTTTGGTCCTGATTAAGTTATGGCGGGGTCTTGGGCGAGTCTCGATCAAGTTCTGGGCCCATCCCAATCAAGTCTTAGGTGGGTACCGGGCAAGTCCTGAGCGGGTCCCAGTCGGGTCTCGGGCAAGTCCCGATTAGGTTTTGGGCAGGTCCCGGTCAAGTCCTGATGGGTCCTAGGTAGGTCCAGGCGGGTCCTATTTAGGTCCGATCGGGTCCCGAGCAAGTCTCAGATAAGTCTTGGCAAGGTCCTAGGCAGGTCTTGGCATGGTTCGTTGATTTGAATATAATGTGGTAAAAGGATTTTATACAAGAATTGTATGTGCTTCAGCTTCACATGTACATACTTTTTTGAGGATTGCGAGGATTCATAGAATGGCATAAATCTCAAAAAATGTATCCTAGATTCAAGATCATCTCCTTTAATGTCCACAAACTCAAGATTAACAGTGTATGTCAATACCTTTCCCCTCCATGGGCTTCCATAGAGTTCAGATGTCAAACGCGAGGCAAAATCTTTCTTTACAACCATATCCTGCATGAAACAAGTAATTATTATCAACGATTGTAATGCAGTTTACAAACTTTTTTTTGCTAGAGTAGTTATCTATCATTCTTTTCCATTGTAGCTCAGCCACTTCATGACCGCCATCATAATTAGCGGAACATAATTTAGAATCAGAAAAATGATCAAAATGGCTTAATATCTCGTAAGGAAGCAATTCGTTGGTAGTGGTTTTTGGCGTTTTAGGGCCCTGCACACTTTGAAGATGCAACACATTTTGGAAGTGCTGCAAAAACCTATCGCGATCATGTTATAGAATAGTCTTCTGTAAATTCTCATGACACGAGGTGTGACTCGATCATATTGAATAAGGTTCCATTGATTGCTGCTCATGTAAATTTCTACCAACCCCAAGGCTCTGCGAAGTGGAACCAAAACCTCTTTCCATAATCGATCTCGAACTCTATAAGCATAATGAGCCTCATCAATCCCTTTATATTCAGGACAAGACTCATACAGAAAAAGCCTTCGAGCAACACTCTCACAAAATAAAGTTGAACGATCATAAGGAGAGTCAAGAGAAGGGCACCACTTTGAAGCCAAACTGATTTTTGCTAGTTGCCCAGAAATCAAGTACTCAAGATCGGCCTTAAGTAGCTCAACAAAAAGTCTAGAAATCTAAATGTGTAAGAAACGGTATTTTGGATCGTAGTTGTACCTCTCAATTGCCTTTTTTTCCATCATAATTTTTTCCTCCTTTCTCAAAATGTGTCACATTCCTTTCCTACATTACTTCATACTTCAGTCCATTTCCCTTCAACCTCTCTCGTCGCTCTATCATTGTATGCTAATGTTAACGAATGGTGCCGGTGGAGCCATTGACAATCCGGTAGAGAATTTTGAGCAAGTCTTTCAAACACCCATATTCAGCAAATGCCTTCAAATTGTATGCTAATGTTAACGAATGGTGCCGGTGGAGCCATATAGCTGCTATATTGGAATTCTCTCTGCATCGTTTTCTATAATGACTAGTTCTTCTCAATAGGCAAATGTGCTCGAGGGTGGTTTGCGGACAGTGATGCCAAGACAACTCCAAATAGTATTGCAGAACATCTGGTGATGATTCCCTATCTGTAAACCTTACATAAAATTCCCGACATGGATCTTTTGGTAGTCCATGTATGTATTTGTTTGTCGACAGTGATGCCAAGACAACTCCAAATGGTATTTGTTTCTCGATTTCCTCCTCCTACTAATGAGTTTATCACGGTATGAATTCACAATAAATGCGGAATGAGTGATTTCTGGAGGCCCAACTAGCCGAAATGGAGTAAGATCTAATTCATCCAAGCTTGGACAATTAACCCCCCGCCTTAGTGATGGCTCACTAGAAATATATCTCAAAGCAGTCCACCTGGCTGTAGTAGCTCTGGTCCTTTTAATGGACAAGCGAAAGAGTTGAAAACCAAAGCGACTCATATTGCTACATGACAGAGAACCAGTGTAAGTTTGGAAGACAAATTTGAATATAAAGAAAAATGCACCTCGATCTGTCTAAAACTGTTATAGACAAGTCCAGCACTGGCAACTTCTGAAAGAATAGCTTCAGAAAAAAAGGGGAGAACCAAACTGTCATATATTATATGAAATATATATTATATATAATAAAAATATATATATTTAAAAAAATCGGTTAGCAGTTTTCAAAAACTCAGCAGTTAGCTGTTCTTATTTTAATAACTGTTTTCAAAAGCGGTTAATGATCAGTGCAATTAGCAATTATAGCGGTTAAAAAAACGGTTAGCGGTTCTAAATTTTTACCCCTACTTATTAGGGTGCAGACAGCCTTAATATTGTTGAAGCTAGAATTATTGAGCAAATTGTTGGATTGCTACCTTGTCTACATCTGAGGTTGGGTGCCATAAAGCACCCTGGAATGAAAGACACTGAGATAGATATATATATATATATATATATATATATATAATTAATGAAGAAAATGAGAGCTTCAAGTTGAAGCTTTCATTTTTTCCAGAGTTGATGAAAATGTATACGTAGTTATTTTCACATGAGTAATGTTTTAAAGTTTTATAGAGTCTTTCTAGAGTCATCCCAAATATGATATACCTTTTAAAATTATCATTAAATTTTAGGATGTAATTTATTGAGTTTTGATATATTGATGATTTTAAATTACACATCACATTTGGGATGACTCTAAAAAGACTCTAAGAAGTTTTATAGCATTCCACTTTTCCCTTTCGGGTTTTTTTTATTTTAAAAAAGCAAACTTTATAACACAAAGCCGAAGAAGATGTTGGGCTAATGGACTCAGTACTCCATCAATCAATACTCGGTCCATTAATTAACCAACCAGTCCGATCGAGTACATTATCCAGCTCAATCCACACGGAATCCTTTTTTAAGTCACGTCAGTAACCATCTTCATAAAAATTCCCAACATGAGGCAAAATATGCATGCATGATGGGGTTATGGGGTGAAAGGAAATATTATTCTTT
>CM017323.1:25878757-25896455 GCA_006937295.1 Carpinus fangiana
TTTTCAAAAGTATTAAATTTTTATGATGAAAATATATTTAATTGTTAACTATATAATATACTATCTTTTTATTATGTGTTCTTTTCTTGTAATAAAAACACTTAAATTTCATAATTTAAGTGTCTACTCTTTATTAATTATTATATATTTACATTGACAAATGACCGATGAGGATAATTGACAACTTATTGGACTTTGCATAATTGATATATGACAAATGTACTCTCCCGGGGCCACTTAAAGATTTTTTTGATGATCGATCATAATAATTGTTTTAATACATTAACTTAGTCTCTTAAACTTTTATTGCCAAGAATAGAGGTTCTTACTTTATAAGATCAATTCTTAATCTAAGTGATATTATAATTTGGAGAAAAAAAAAACATGCAGTTAACTCCAATAAGTTTAAATCATAATATTATGTATTAATGTAATTAACATAATTAATATTATTAATATTATTAATTTTTGAAATTTTTTTGCCATGTCCAAATTTTTTTACGTGCTAAAATGCCACGTCAAAAATTTCAAAAATTAATAATATTAATTATGTTAATTACATTAATACATAATATTGTGGTTTAAACTTATTGGAGCTAACTGCACGTTTTTATTTTTTCCAATGTATTTACATTTTTTCAATGCGATTAAACTAGCTAGTTAGCTCATCATACAGGGAATCAATCACTAAATGAAGGATTTTCAAAAGTATGAAATCAATCACTAATTGGATAAAGCCCACAAGAAAGCATAGATCGATCATATTGAGTGTTTTTCACTAAGACTCTGTAAATTTTTTAGTTAAAATATGGGAGGAAATTAAATATTGAGGATGCTTTCTATTGAGTTAAATATGCATGTTAAATAACAGGAAAAGAAATACAACTAAAAAAATGCCTGGACGTCGATCATATTGTTCCCCAACGACAGTCTGTGTCTGCAGTAGTACTGTGAGACGAGATTTTACCCCAATGATCATATTTGGAAATACACCATCCATGATATCTGGATTGCCTGCTTTTCCAAGGGAAACAATAAGGCCATCTTTAATTTGATACCTATATCAGCCTTGAAGATTCCACTATATATAATCAGCAATCACAGCATCCAAAGAGTCAGCTGATGGATGCCCACATGACTGGCCCATTCCGTCTCTTATGACCTTCCCACCTCCAAATACACATTCATATCATCGCCATGTAAATAGCAAAATCCCTTTCAATTTTAGCATGCAAGTCGGTATCACCAAGCTGAATTTTGTCACCTGTGGTAAGCCCATACATGTTGGCATATTCCTCACGAGAGATTATTTTGGTTAAAGCAGAATGTTCTCCGGTAACACCTTCACTACAAAATCAGTTCTGAGGTGACGCATTTCCATATATATTTTTATCATTTAAGTGGAATGTGTTTACTTATTCAAGCAATCCTATTTGATATCACAAAACAGAAATGAAACAAGCAGCTAGCACCGAATTGCCCCAGGGGAAGGTCTAACCTAACATCTATTGCTTCCATGATGATGCATCATGACTTAGTGAGATACAAAGAAAACACAAACAAAAAGAAATGATAGATAATTCTAAATTTTTGAGTCTATCAAAGATTTAAGAATTCTTGGGAAAATTACACTTTACCCTCTTGAACTATCAACCAATTTGCACTTTCACCTTTAAAGTTTCAAATGTGACACTTAACCCCTCCCCTCCCCCAAACTTTCAAATTGTTGCAATTCGACCATTTTGACCTCTTTTTTTTTTTTTTTTTCCAAAATGTCCTCATCACATATTTTATTTTAAAATCCAAAAAGAAGAAGAAGAAGAAGAAGAAGAAGAAGAAATATACTGGGGTGGCCGGCCACCCCATTTGGCCTGGGGGTGGTTCGACCACCCCCAGCCCCCTCAAAAGACAATTTAACCAAAAAATAAATTGTGGCGGTAGCAGAACTAGCTGCAGATGTCACAACAGATAAGTTTGTAATTGATTCAATTAAACCACCATAGGCGATACTTTTAAGGATTTCCCACTTTATAGGACTTTTTGGCAATGGTGGTGACAGCAACGGCGGATTAGAATAATCTCAAATATTTATAACATTATCTCCTGGGTTTATTGTCAGTAATGGTGGTTCTTGCTCTTCTCAAGTGAACTTTTGAAGGACCCAACTGCCTGCCAAAGTGAAAATATAGTTAAGCTCGCTACCATATTATGAATCAGCCAAGATTGTTAAAAAATAAGAAAGCAAATGTCATGGCATGCTAGAAGAATAGGTTCCGAACATGATAAACATCCATACTTTCCCCAAAATGCTTTGGCTTCACAGTAAAGGCTTAACCATGACACAATGGTGGCATAGTTTAATTGAAAATTGGTGGTAAATGGCATAATAGGTTCAAGAACTTGGGACCTAATTGATTTTGATACCACATTAAACTACTTGTTATCTCTAAAGCTCAAACGTGGGATTCCTGTACAATGATCAAAATGTGAAAGTACCTATAAATTTGACACATTCAGAGCATGTTGGGCACTTGATCATCTCCTCTTCACGGCAAACAAGGACCATCTCGATGGAAGCTTTACATTTAGAGGAGTAGAAAAGATATTTCTCTGGCTTTGTGTAAACTGTATCAAGATACAAATCTTTTCTAAAATGATCTTTAGGGCTAATTTCACCTCCACCTTGAAATGCCAGATGATGCTACTGTGTAAACTATATCAAGACACAAATCTTTTCTAAAATGATCCTTAAGATCTTCAGGGT
The DNA here is from genome assembly GCA_006937295.1 of Carpinus fangiana. Classification (NCBI taxonomy): domain Eukaryota; kingdom Viridiplantae; phylum Streptophyta; class Magnoliopsida; order Fagales; family Betulaceae; genus Carpinus; species Carpinus fangiana. The sequence continues at coordinate 25,881,522 of CM017323.1, forward strand.
TAATTTCGCCTCCACCTTGAATGCTAGATGCTGCTACTGTGTAAACTATATCAAGACACAAATATTTTCTAAAATGATCCTTAAGATCTTTAGGGTTAATTTCGCCTCCACCTTGAATTCCAGATATTGTTGCTGTGTAAACTTTTTCAAGATACACAACTTTCCTAAAATATTCTTTATGAACTTTAGGGTTAATGCTACCCGATGTTGTTGCAGTGAGATTCAATACAGCTGTTTCAGGACTTGTCTTAGAATCATAAAAATTGGCTAATTATTAACAAAAAAACATGTGTTAATTGCATGTGTTTACATGGCCAAAGGGAATTTTTGGGAATTTTTACATAAAAGTTTTTTATTTTTTTATTTTGAGTAGCCAATTAATTAATTGAATGAGGAGAAGGAAATTTGTTAGTAATTACAAATAATCTCTTAAAGACGTTTCAAGTAAATAAATAAATAAAAATAACCGCACATAGCGCTTTGGAATAATGGAATAGAATGAAAAGGGTTGAATGGGCTGAGAATAATTGTATTGAATGTAAATAGGCATTTCGAGATGCTCGGATCTCTTATTACAAACATTGTATGTCAGGATAAATAGTGTATCCTGAATACAACAATTGAGGATAAACACTGAATGTCAGGACTTTTCCCTTCCATGGGGTTGCACAAGGTTCAAAAGCCATCAATTCAAATACATGGAAAAATCTTTTTCTAAGATCCTCCCCTACCAAAGCCCCATAAAGTATAGATTGAAATTCTATTTCCAAATTTCCCTTGCTTAAAGAAGGCATCTACCATTCTCTTCCATTGCAGCTCAGCAATCTTATGAGTATGTAGGACAAACAATAATCACATGAATCACAAAGTAAAAGTATGGGAAAAAAGAGAAGAAAAGAAGCTAAAAGAGGAGACGATAAAGAAGTTATAACCAGTCCAAGTGGTTATACCTATTTGCACTAAGCTCACCCAGGTATAAAAAATGACTTAAGGCTATCCCTAGTAAGCATAAGTGACAAATAACTTCATGCTCTAAACCATCTTACCGTCTTTATAAAAGACAATAAAAAAGATGATGAAAAAAAATCACGCATTGATGTCACTTAATTGACAAAAATTAATCACACAACATAAGTCTTGGGTAGTCTTTCCTTCCATATCTTACTCTTCTTCGGCTCATCCTTGACCGTTGGATCTAAGATCCCATCACTCTCCAAGAAAATTCTAAAATTTGCCTCTGATGACCCTATTAATGTTATCAAACCATTCCCAAAAGCCTTCACCTGCTGAAAACAGTACCGCAAATCCCAGCGCACAATCTTTGGCAATACATATCCATTCCTTTCATACTTTTCACGTATTGTCCCATAACTCTTCTCCCAATCGTCAATATACTCACAACCACCACTACGATCAAAGAAGAAAACCCTTTCAATCATATTCTCTTTACTCAATTTCAAATTTATTGCAGTTTCCAAAATTTTATCCAAGAATTGTACGTGCTTCAGCCTCTTGTGTACAGGCTTTTTTGAGGATTGCGAGGATTCAAAGAATGGCATAAATCTCAAAAAATGTATCCTAGATCCAAGATCATCTCCTTTAATGTCCACAAACTCAGGATTAACAGTGTATGTCAAGACTTTTCCCCTCCATGGGCTTCCACAGAGTTCAGATGTCATCAGTTGAAATGCGAGGCAAAATCTTTCATCACAATCATATCCTGCACGAAATAGGTAATTATCATCAACAATTGTAATGCAGTTTACAAACTTCTTTTTGCTAGAGTAGTTATCTATCATTCTTTTCCATTGTAGCTCAGCCACTTCATGACCGCCATCATAATCAGAGAACCATAATTTAGAATCAAAAAAATGATCAAAATGGCTTAATATCTCATAAGGAAGCAATTCTTTGGAAGTGGTTTTTGGCATTTTAGGGCCCTGCACACTTTGAAGATGCAACACATTTTGGAAGTGTTGCAAAAACCTATCGCGATCGTGTTTATAGAATAGTCTCCTGTAAATTCTCATGACATGAGGTGTGACTTGATCATATTGAATAAGGTTCCATTGATTGCTGCTCGTGTAAATTTCTAGCAAACCCAAGGCTCTGCGAAGTGGAACCAAAACCTCTTTCCGTAATCGATCTCGAACTCTATAAGCATAATGAGCCTCATCAATCCCTCTATATTCAGGACAAGAATCATACGGAAAAAGCCTTCGAGCAACACTCTCACAAAATAAAGTTGAACGATCGTAAGAAGAGTCAAGAGAAGGGCACCACTTCGAAGCCAAACTGATTTTTGCTAGTTGCCCAGAAATCAAGTACTCAAGATCGGCCTTAAGTAGCTCAACAAAAAGTCTAGAAATCTGAATGTGTAAGAAACGGTATTTTGGATCGTAGTTGTACCTCTCAATAGCCTTTTTTGCCATCATAATTTTTTCCTCCTTTCTCAAATGTGTCGCATTCTTTTCCTGCATTACTTCATACTTCACTCCATTTCCCCTCAACCTCTCTCGTCGCTCTATCATAGCTCTATTCCTCTCCATAATTTGGTTGTGCCGAACTTGCGAGCCATTGACAATCCGGTAGAGAATTTCGAGCAAGTCTTTCAAACACCCATATTCAGCAAATGCCTTCAAATTGTATGCTAATGTTAACGAATGGTGCCGGTGGAGCCATAGAGCTGCTATATAGAAATTCTCTCTGCATCGTTTTCTATAATGACTAGTTCTTCTCAATAGGCAAATGTGCTCGAGGGTGGTTTGCGGACAGTGATGCCAAGACAACTCCAAATAGTATTGCAAAACATCTGGTGATGATTCCCTATCTGTAAACCTTACATAAAATTCCCGACATGGATCTTTTGGTAGTCTATACATGTATCTGATTCTCGATTTCCTCCTCCTACTAATGAGCTTATCACGGATAGGGTCTTTGGCATCATCTAGATATGAATTCACAGTAAATGCGGAATGAGTGATTTCTGGAGGCCCAACTAGCCGAAATGGAGTAAGATCTAATTCTTCCAAGCTTGGACAATTAACACCCCGCCATAGTGATGGCTCACTGGAAATATATCTCAAAGCAGTCCACCTGGCTGTAGTAGCTCTGGTCCTTTTAATGGACAAGCGAAAGAGTTGAAAACCAAAGTGACTCATATTGCTACACGACAGAGAACCAGTGTAAGTAAGTAAGTAAGTTCGGAAGACAAATTTGAATATAAAGAAAAATGCTAGTCTATAAAACGCACCTCGATCTGTCCAAAACTGTTATAGACAAGTCCAGCACTGGCAACTTCTGAAATAATAGCTTCAGAAAAAAGGGGGAGATCCAAACTGTCGGGTGGAATTCAATGCAAACTTGATTATAGAGTTTAAGGTTACAACGAAGATTCACCTGCACCAAAAGGTCCCGGATATCAATGGTTATTTCTATATATGTTATTTATATTATTATAAATGCATGTGTGTTATTTTTAAACCATTCCACAAATTTTATTTTTTATTTTTATTTTTAACTTTTTGTAACAAAAAATCTTTCGCATTGTGGTCTGCAGAGCAATTACCAACCAAAATTGCAACTTCTAACATATCTAGAAACATCAGCAAATGTTTCAAATAAATTCGAAATCAAGGAATAAAAAAGTAATGATAACACGAGAAGTTGTGTATGAAGACAAGAAGAAGATTGACATACCAATTAGCTGAGAACCAAAGTATACGGTGGAAGTTTATAAAGGTTACAACAAAGATTCACCTGCACCAAAAGGTACCAGATTAGAGTTGCAAAATCCAGAGATTAGGGATAGTGTGGATGAGATTCAGAGATGTAAATTGTGAACGGGAAAGAGGAAAAAACATATCCAGAAATTAGAAGAGATGTAAAATAGAAGAAATAGCGGAAAATTTTCAGAAAAGAAAAAAGAAGGAAAGAGGAAAAAACATAAAAAGGTGAAGACAACGATCTCCTTGATGCTGTCAACCAAAACAGGGGAAACACCCACAAATTCCAGTCACTACATACACAAGAAATACCCAATTGAAGCCTCAACTAAATCGTCATACTCAGAGTAAACAAAACCCTAAAATGGAAATCAAGGAACAAATCACCTATCGGAAATCTCTCCATCGTAATTGGTCAACGGAAAACGAAGAGAAGCAAACGGTTCTTGCCGGAACAGGGCCGGAATCAGCAGCCCAGCCACTACCCACCGTGACGATGGCCCTACCACCCCCGCTTCTGGTCGCAACACTCACAAAATATAAAAAGGAGCATACTATTGCTGCATTTAAAGGAAGGACACCAAAACTAAAAAAGTTTACATCCACACCCAATCCAAAGTTTCCCTATGGGCTGAAGCCCAAAATAAAATTGACTTTGAGCCTTTGGGCCAAAGCTAGTATAGTTGTATACATAATTCCACCTCTTTTTAGGTTGAAAGAAAGTACCAAGCCTACGGGAAAAATGAGGGGTGTAAACAAGTTGAACTTGAACGAGCTTTTCTTGTTTGAGTTCGGCTCATTTAAATTTTACACGAGTTTGAGCTCAAGGACAAGCCAAAAAATCGAGCCCGAGCCCAAGCCCGAGCTCGAGCTCATAATAAGTCAAGCCAAGCCGATCTAGCTCGCAAGCTTGCTCTTATATTTAATTTAATTTAATTTAATTTGTTTATTATAAATTTAAATTTCAAGTACTCTTAAACGGCTTAAGAAACCCGCTTACATATAAGTATTTGCTTAGTCTGGCTAGCCGAGTATCGAGCCTGATTCAATAAAGCAAGTCACTTGGTTTCGAAGATAGAGGATATACATCATTTTATAATAAACGGATGCTATTAGAACTATATATATATATATATATATATCAATTTTTACTATTAATATGAGCAACTATGTGAACAACTAACAATTCAAGCTTTATACGAGCTGCTTACAAGTTTAACTGAATTGAGCCAAGCTTGCTTCGTTTAATATTCGAGCCATGATTATATATATACATTTTTAATATTAATATGAGCAATTATGTGAACAACTACAAATTCGAGCCTTATACGAGCTGCTCACAAGCCTAACCGAGTTAGCCAAGCTTGCTTCGTTTAATATTCGAGCCAGGATTCTTGTTCACGAAACGCTTTATTTAATATTCGAGTCAAGCATGAGCCGAGCTCGAGCTCGCTCGCAAGCGGCTTGCTCTCTTAACACCCCTAAAGACATGCCTCTCCTAGTCCTATCTAGGGGTGTTCAAACGGGTTGATTATAACCGCCCTGCGAAACACTAACCACTTATAACTGCTAACCGCTTTGGCAGTCAGTTGTTAAAAATCGCTAACTGCCTAGGACGGTTGCGGTTAGTGGTTTTAGGGATAAGGCAAGGCGGTTATAACTGTTAACCTCCTTTATTTATATATAATAATATTAATAAAATATTAATTAAAACATCCAAAAGGACTACCATTTGGATTTTGTCTTTTTAATTTTTTCATTTGTATTTAAAACGAGGAATGCTAGGGATCCCGAAGATTTTCACTAATTTTATTTATGGACCCCCACGTTGCAGAAGAAAGCAAAAAATATCAAAAGAAAATGAGCTTCTCTCTCCTTTGCCGGCTCACGTTCCCCATACCACAAGAACCCCTTTCCCTCTCCTGCTCTCCCTCCCTTGCTCACCTTCCACCAGCGACCTCCGTGGCTCACCCTCTATCTTACTCCGACGCAAGGGTTCCGACCACCGGTGAAGAAGAACGACCATAGGCAAATTAAAAGCCCAAAACATTTAAAAAGCCCAAAAGCTCATTTAAAAAAATTTAAAAAAAAACGGTTATAACCTCCGGTTATTGGACCACTAACTATCGAGTATAAAATAACCAATAACCGCTTAAGTGGTTGCGGTTATGGTTATAACCGTTTGAACACCCTAGTCCTATTTGCGCTAAGGAAGATTTTCGAATCCTTCAAGTTCAATACCCTCATACCCCACCATTTTTTGTCCCATCGTCAATCTCACATCGGGCGAATCCTGTTTGTTGTCGTGTCACCCGAGAAGGAACACTTGTACTCCGCCGAGATCCAAAAGGGCGGCACTCTAGGCTCTGCAACCAGGCTCCCCCTAATCCCTTTCGAAAGCATCGATTACGACCTCCGCAGGTTCCAAGTCTACAACGGCTTGATCTACCTTCGCGTGGGAGGTAAATTCCACATCTTTAGTCCCTATGCAAGAGAGGTCTCCAATCTTCCCAATTATCCCCATGATCCTATATTTTCTATGATCCCGTTTTCTACTTTAATTTGGTTTGCATCTTTTGTCCAACGAATATAAGGTCTTCTTCTTTGGCCGTATTTGGGAGGTGGGTTATTGGATTTTCTCAAGTAGCAGTTTCTCGGGTTATTGGAGACTCACATTAAGCTTCTTCACCCGAAATTCTCTCTCCTCCAACAAATAGTCGTCCCCCACCGGTTTCCATGGGAGGAAAGACCTCCTCCTCCTTACCCTCTCGCCTTCTCCCCCTCCACCACCCTTCCCTTCATACCTTTTTTGAGGTCAACCTCGTCTTTCCATAGACTTTATTCGCCTCTTCGAAGGTCTTATCTGCCTTTTCAGAGACCCTATGTTATGATTTTCTCATTTTTTTTGTTCAATAACTGCATCAATCATCCCCTCACTATAAATTCACCGTTCAACGGCATCAACAGCGGCTCCTTATGCTCTATTCCTGAAATTTTTAGTTTTGATTTTTTTCAAAATCAGATATATGCATTTCGAGAAGCCATCTCCACCCACGCGCCCCTCTACCGTGTTCCTGGGGGCCGCCGCTTTCGTCCGCCATTTGAACCACCGCCTTCCAACATCCACGCGCCGGAGCATGAGTTACACACACCTGCGGGTGGATCTCACTCGCTCCGGTGCTGCACCTCTGGTGTTGCATCTCCACCTCATCCACCTCTGTCTCCAGCGTACTTCCATCAGTCGATGCTATTGTTTAGTTTGTTCTGAGTTTTGTATTTTGAATTTCTGTTTCTTTTTTTTTTTGTATTTTATAGAGTTCCTTCCGCCGTTTGTAATTACTTGTTTTGTATGGTTTATGAAGGATTATGGAACTTTAATGGTTTTGTTTTTCTTCTTCGATCATTTGGTTGTGTCATCGTTGACACACCAAGTCTTACCGCCTTTATTGGTGGTCAATTTTCTTGGTTTTCGCACCAAGAAAGCATAGGCTCGCATCATTTTTTGATGCATTGCCTCTTTTATTTTTTGTTTACTGTCCTGTCTTGATGGTTTTAGGAACTTTTTGTTTGGGTTGTCCAGCCCTTAGTTTGTAATAAATTTTTGCTTATCTAAAAAATTTAAAAAAAAAAAAAAAAGTGGCAGTTTATCATGGAGTCAGATACACCCACTTACACATGAAAGATTTGATACTGAGACTTTTTGTAATTTTACTTAATGGCTCAATTCATTCGATTTATGAAGTTGGCGGCGGTTTAGTGTTGACGTCACGTTTGATGGCATAGTTAGGTGACGGAGTCCAACACTCCCGCGTTTCTAGTTTCTAGATTCGTCTACTTGACTACTTGACTACTTGTTTGTACTTGTGTTATATATTTGCGATGTTGGTTTAGCTTACGTATGTTGTTGCTGTTTGCTTTCTAGCTAATTATTTGGGGTTTTTTTTGTTATCACTTTTTGTGGTATAAAAAATAGTTTATAGGTCCTCAAGGTATGCAAAAGTAACAATTTACTTCCTTAAATCAATTTTCGTTAAAGAACTTAACAAAATTTGTCACTTTGTCATCACTCCACGTCACACTATTACAGTTAATTAACCTAATATCTTATTTTCTCAAAATTTTACTTTTCGCATAACCCTCCCACATCTTCATCTTCCTTAGCCACTTCACAAAATACGACTATCAAATTCTCGTAAAATGCTCTCAAATCGTGGTGAGAAATATGAAAATGAGGGAGGGTTATGCACGGAGGAATATTTTGGGGATAAAAGAAATTATGCTAATTTATTGTAACAGTATGATGTGACAAAGTAATGGATTTGTTAATTTACTTAATGAAAATTGATTTTAGGGAATAAACTGTTATTTTGGTATACCCTTAAGACTTATAAATTATTTTTTATACCACACGGAATGATTTGTAATTTATGCCAACTACAATTATCTATAAATTATTTATTATACCACAACAAGTGATTTGTAATTTGGGCTTGCCACAAAGACAAATTTTACATTTATCCCTAATATTAACTCTTCTTTGGGTTGGGTCTTTGCTTGTTAAGCTTGGGTTTGGAACAACAAATACACAGAAATCACAACCACAAAAAAAATCAGAAATTTAAGTGGTTAAGCTCCAATGAGCCTACTGAACAAAGTAGTGGGGAACAACAGAATTGGAAAAGATAAAACATACAAGGAAAGTTTTTTACAACCTATTCTACATGTATAATACAAGCTAAGTCACACTAAAATAAGGTAAAGATTAAAGAATGGCAAATCAAATGTACACATATCAACTGAGTGGCTCTCTAATGAGAGCTTGTGCAACACGTATGAGTATATATGGTAGGTCTTGTACAACACGTTGAGGCAAGTAAGGAAGGTCTTGGGGAATCATTGACGGCTGGAGTCCTTGATTGCGAAGAAAATTGTTCCCCTGTTTTCATTTTCAAGCTCTATGTGGGCAAGTTTCCAAACTGAAAAGTGCTTCGAATGCTACAGCTAATTTTATTAAGATTCTTTTTAAATTCATGTAGTGGTTCACATTTTATGAAGAAAAGTAAATAAATAAATAAATAAATAAGACAAATAAGGGAGACTATTCTATTTGAGCGTAATCATAGTAGTAACTACTACATGTTGTGAGTCACACATGAGAGGTTTAGACGGTGAGAACCGTAAGTGCTCCCTTAAGTTCGACTAAGCTATAGTTTGATGGAAAATGCTAGGGGTTCTCCCCGTAGGTTCTCCTGACGTTCTCCTAATCTTACGTAAAACATGATTTAAGAAAAAATAAAATTATAGTGGCTTCCACTACCGGTTTTTTAAGGCATTAGCACCAAATTTTAAATTTGAGACATTAGCACCAAATTTATGAGGCATTAGCATCAAAATTGAGGCATTAGCATCAAATTTAAGATGATCAAATCCATTTTTAGTAATATCATCCATAAAGGATTAACCTTCCACCTTTAGGTTTTAGTTTTGAATCCTAAAACAAGTTTTAAAGCATTAGAACCTAACTATTAACTCATAAAAATTAATCTGTTAGCAAAAAAAGGGTACTGCAATTTTATTTTTTCTTAAATCATGTTTTACGTAAGACTGAGAGAACGCTAGGAGAACACTACGGGGAGAACCCTTAGCAAACCCCTAGTTTGATCCAGCATCACTAGGGCATCAATGAAAATCAAAGCGGTTTACATTAATCAAGTATGCACTACAAAAAATTGGGGTGGTTTTGACGTATCTATAGTTTGGTCAATAATTATTGACATAGCAATACTAACACGTCAAAAAAGTATTATTGATGTGGCAATATTAACACGTCAAAAAATACTTTTTTGATGTGTTGCTTAATGCCACGTCAATAATTATTGACGTCAAAAAAATACTAGGCCACATCAAAAAAATTAAATTATTTTTTCCAAAAAAAATTATATTCCATTTTTGAAGTTTTTGACGTGGGAAGGGAGTGCCACATAAAAAATTTTTGACGTGACATTTTAGAACGAAAATTTTTTTTGACGTGGCATATTAGCACGTCAAAAAATTTTGATGTGGCATTTTAGAACATCAAAAATTAATAAAATTAATAAAATTATTAATATTATTAATATTAATTATGTTAATTACATTAATACATAATATTATGGTTTAAACTTATTGGAGTTAACTGCATGTTTTTTTTTTCAAATTACAATATCACTTAGATTAAGAATTGATCTTATAGAGTAATTACCTCTATTCTTGGCAATAAAAGTTTAAGAGACTAAGTTAATATATTAAAACGATTATCATGCTCCATCATCAAAAAAATCTTTAAGTGGCCGGGAGAGTACATTTGTCATATATCAATTATCCAAAATCCAATAAGTTGTCAATTATCCTCATCAGTCATTTGTCAATGTAAATAAATAATATTTAATAAAAAGTAGACACTTAAATTATGAAATTTAAGTTTTTTTATTACAAGAAAAGAACACATAATAAAAAGATGATATATCATATAGTTAACAATTAAATATATTTTCATCATAAAAATTTCATACTTTTGAAAATCCTATCAAATTAGTGATTGATTCCCTGCATGATGAGCTAACTAGCTAGTTTAATCGCATTGGAAAAATGTAAATACATTGGGAAAAAAAAAAAACATGCAGTTAACTCCAATAAGTTTAAACTATAATATTATATATTAATTTAATTAACATAATTAATATTATTAATACTATTAATTTTTGAAATTTTTGACACGGTGGCATTTTACCACGTCAAAACTTTTCAACATCGAAAAGTTTTGACGTGGTAAAATGCCACCATGTCAAAAATTTCAAAAATGAATAATATTATTCATATTAATTATGTTAATTACATTAATACATAATATTATAGTTTAAACTTATTGGAGTTAACTGCATTTTTTTTTTCTTTCCAATGTATGTACTCTCCCGGCCACTTAAAATTTTTTCGATGATCAAGTATAATAATCGTTTTAATATATTAACTTAGTCTCTTAAACTTATATGAGATAATTGAGGTTATTACTCTATAAGATCAATTCTTAATCTAAGTGATATTGTAATTTAGATATTATGGTTGTTAAATTTTAAGAATATTGGTTGTTAGAATTTAAATATTTGGGTAGTTTAAAACTGCAGAGTATTGTTAAAAAATGTAACCATATGGGATAGATTGAGAGAGAACAAGTTGTCGTTTATGCCCATTGTATAATTAGAGAGTTGTTGGAGTGAGACATACTGAGCTTGGACAGCCTTGGCTAGCCCAAGCCCGACTCGTTTATAATCCCTACTTAGGCATATATTATACCTTGGCAATAGAGGTTTCTCCAATTTGGACGAGGTTTTCTTGATTTTCATGGACACCCTCTGTGCATATGCTAACTTATCGATTTGTAAGCCGTATACACGTGCATTTGCAAAATACAGTTATCATATTTTGATTACATATGATAACTTTAATTGTGGAAAGTATAGGGTTTCTTAAAAAATTTTGATATTAAATATGGAAAGTTGACCGATTTATTTTGATCGAAGTAAATATGCCTTAAAATATTTTGATTAAATATACCTAATTAATTAGTTTTAATTTATATATAAATAAATGTTAAAAAAAATTAATTTTTGACGTGTGAAATGGGCACATTAGAATTTTTTTGGCAAACACGTCAAAAAATTCTGACGCATTACCTGCTGACACGTCAGAAAATTGTCTTGGGTACGTGCCTGACCAGCTGGTTCCCTCTCTTCTCCTTCTTTTATTCTCCCCTTCTTCCTTTTTCCCTCCCGCGCGTCATAGCTCCCCTGCATCAGCATAGTTCTTCTTCCTCCTTTCTCCATTTCATCACCGCAAAGGCACATTCCTTTCTTGGCCGTCCTCTCTCTTCGCCGTCCCTCTCTCACCGACCATCTCCCACCGTAACACTCCGGTCCTATATTGGAAAGATGAGAAAAAGCCCATATAGAGTGGGTGATTTAGAAAGAAAGTCATGAGTGCTAAGTCCCACATTGCCTAGTTACTAGGTGAAACTGGACTTTATAATGAATTCTAGGGAAACTCCAAATTGACTAGTCCTTTTGGGATGATAGCGCAGATGTGGCTAGCACTTTTCACTGGGTCGTTACACTCACAGTCCGTCCACTCTAACCGGCCAGCTCTCACGTGTATATATATATATATTTTTTAAAAATATAAAATAATATATTTAATTTTTTTTTAAAAAAAAAAATCCATAAAAAATTTGCACGTCATCGTTTGACAAGTCCGGCATTACACGGCAGCAGATCTCCAGCAACTCCTTCAACAACTCCGTTTGGTTCCCAGCTTCGCCAACTCAAGTATATATACATATTTATATATATACCATATATACTGCATGAATCTAAATATATGTGTATATATATAGGGGTTTGTTATGGGTTCTCTCCCTAATGCTCTCCTAACGTTCTCTCAGTCTTACGTAAAACATGATTTAAAAAAAAAAAAAATTGTAATACTGTTTTTTTGCTAACAAATTAATTTTTATGAGTTAATATTTAGGTTTTAATGCTTTAAAACTTGTTTTTTGATTCAAAACTAAAACCTAAGGGTGTAAGGTTAATCATTTAGGAATGGTATCACTCAAAATGGATTTGATCTTTCTAAATTTAGTGCTAATGCCTCAAATTTGGTGTTAATGCCTCAAATTTGGTGCTAATACCTAAAAAAACCGGTGGTAGATGCCACTACAATTTTATTTTTTCTCAAAATCATGTTCTATGTAAGTCTGAGAGAACTGTAAGAGAACACTAGGGGGAGAACCCCTAACATTTTCCATATATATATATATGAAAAATGTTAAGAGTTCTCCTCCTAGTTTTTAGGATAATTGATAATTTAATATGGTATCAGAGCTTGACCCAATTAGCTGTGGCCCACTGTCTCCCATTTACTGCACGTGTTGGCTTGAATGTTCTCTGGTCTCATGTGGGGCCATTTATAAGGGTGAAAGAAAACCTCAACTCTTGAGCTAGTTTTTTGATTGAGTTAGGCCGAAGACCCAGTTATAACAGAATAGAAAGAAGAAGAAAAGAAGCAAAAGAAAAAGAGAAGGAGAAGAGAAGATATGAAGATTTTTTTGGTTTTACGTTTGAGTTTTTGATTTTTCAGGTTGATTTTTTTTTTTTTTTTTTTTGGGTTTTTTATTTTTTGGGTTTGGGATTTTGAAAATGGAGAAAAGAAGATAGAGAGTGTGAGAAAAGGAGATCAATGGCCTGCTGGCCATGGAGAAACGAAGGAAGGGAGAGAGAGAGAGAGAGAGAGAGAGATGATGGTGAATTTTATTTTTTTAAAAAAAAAATTATTGTTTTTAATAATTTTTAAACTTTATTGACGTTTCGAAACTGGCACATCAAAATTTTTTTTGAAGTGGCACTACTAGCACGTCAATTTTTTATTTTGTTTTATGTGGCACTATTGTGACAAGTCAAAAAATTCAATTTTTTGACCCCCTCCCTTTTAACATTCGAAACACGTCAAAAAAATTTCTGACATGTCACATTGACTGACACGTTAAAAATGTTTTGTAAAAAATTACATGATTTTTTGTAGTGATGGATTCACATCGCAGGATTCAAACCCCATACCTTAATGTGTATTTAACCACTTTACGAATTTTTTTGGGTCATTGAATCAATACCGTAAATAGTGAAGATAAACATCACTTAAATTGTCATGTAATATTATATTTTAGTGGCCAACATAATAAATATTACATGAATTATTACATCATTTTTAAAACGTCACAAGTGCCTATAAATTGTAAATAGGTGACGGTGCACATTTAACTCAATATCATAGGTAGGTATATGGGAATGAGTTGTTCAAGTGTACTCCGGAAGATTCTGTTAAGCTCACAATCATCTTCCCATCCCAATCCCACTGAATATTGTCCACCACATGCACTATGACATGTGTTGGAAATAAAGGATATGATAGGTGCAAGCATAATAGCCAAATCCCACATTTTCTAGTCAAATTCAAGAGCTCTATAGGTGCCGAAATATATGACCAATTAAATTAAGTGTAGGACAGAAATTTCCTCCAAATCTGTTTAGAAGAAATATTCTTAAACTCATTTAAAATAGTATCAAGTGTTTATAAATATTTATTATTTTTATTATTTTATTTTTTTGACATGTCTATACAAGAGGGGGGAGGGGGATTCGAACTAGTGACCTCCGCTTCATTAGGCGTGATCCCAACCGATTGAACTACCTCTTGGGGATGTGTTTATAAATATTTAAAACGTTAGTTTAAGTTAGTAAACTACTATTAACAACCTTAAGAATTTAACGTGCATTTTAAATATTTATAAACACCTCGCACTATTTTAAATGGATTGAAGGATATTTCCTCCAGACTGGTTTGGAGGAAATTTCTGTGTTTAAGGGTGCATTTGAGATTGCGATTTCGTAAGAATAATCTGCGTTTTTAAAAAATATCGCAAAACATAAGGTATTCGGCATTGTAATTTAAAAGGTACTTATTCTAAAATAGGAAAAAAAAATGCAATTTTTAAAAAGTGCGAATTTAAACCAAAATTGTGATTTCGCATAACAAATATTTGATATAAAAGTATTTTTTTAACATGTTTTACCAAACGTCTTTTTGATTAGCTCATTTTAGAGCATTTCCAATGAAGGAGTCAAATTTTTATGCAAAATGACACCTCAAAACTCACTTTATCTACTTTATCTTATGAATTTTTAAATCCTCCTACATCCTATTAGTTATATTTTTATCTATATCATTTAAATATTATTATTATTATTTTATAAGGATTGTATTTTTTCTAAATATCCTATTTTTCAACTTTTGAGAAAAAAGAGATGTGCAGAGAGAAATAGTAAAAGAAAATTTTGGAAAAAGAGAGATGTAGAAGAGAAATAGCAGGAGAAAATTTTGGGAAAAGAGAAAATAGGTGAGAAACAATAAAAAAATGAAATGGCTCCTTCAAAAGTGCCAGTTACATGTATTTTTTTTTAGCTCATCAAATAAAATATATATTTTACTTTCTTTTTTTTTTGTTTCTCCAATGCAAGGGGTATTTTACAAATTTAAAGTGTCATTTGACTCCTCCATTGAGAATGCTTTTAAACAATTACTATATCTTATGTGTTTTTTTAATCATTTATCTCAGTACTGAGAC
>CM017323.1:25918917-25958584 GCA_006937295.1 Carpinus fangiana
GGATAAGTGAGAGCTTTTTTCACTCATCAGTATTTTGTGTAAAAGCCTAAACGTTTAGGGCTTTCTAAGTTCCCCCTAATTTTAATTGACACATGGACCGAAGCCCTTGCATCCCCAAAATCTTTTCCATCAATTCCACTGCGAAGCAAGCCTACAGGGAAGGCAAAGACATGGCTCTCCTAGTCCTATCTGCGGCGGCGGCGGCGTTGAGAAGGGTTTCCCAATCCTTCAAGTTCAATACCCTCATATGCCGCCGTTTTTTGTCCCATCGTCAATCTCGCACCGGGCGAATCCTGTTCGTTGTCAGTTCACCCGAGAAGGAACACTTGTACTCCTCCGAGATCCAAAAGGGCGGCACCCTAGGCCCTGCAACCAGGCTCCACCCAATCCCTTTCGAAAGCATCTGTTACGACCTCGACAGTTTCCAAGTCTGCAACGGCTTGATCTGCCTTCGCGTGGGAGGTAAAGTCCACATCTTTAGTCCCTATACAGGAGAGGTCTCCACTCTTCCCGATGATCCCTGTATACACTTTTATTCCGTTTTCTACTTTGGGTTTCATCCTTTGTCCAACGAGTATAAGGTCCTCGTCATTGGCCGTTATGAGCAGCCGGGTTATTGGATTTTCTCAAGTAGCAGTTTATCATGGAGACGGATACACCCTCTTACACCTGAAAGATTTGATATTGAGACTTTTTGTACGTTTTTTTCTTATCGTCAGCACATTTTTCTTAATGGCTCAATTCATTCGATTTATGAAGCTTCTCCTGATCCGGATTATATTTATACCGGCCGTCCTCCTGTTCTGCATGAGATATATGTATCGGCTTTTGATATTGCGGACGAGAAATTTAGAAAGATACCTTATCCTGATTTTTCTTCGTCTTCGTATTTTCCAAACCTAAAGCTAACTGAATTTGGTGGTTGTTTGGTGTTGATTAAAGACTATTTTTATTGTCCTGGAGAGTTTCGAAAGTACGATGTGTTTGAATGTTGGATACTGGAGGACTACAAGAATCACAGGTGGGTTAAGAGAACATTTCATTTACCTTTTGAGTGGATGAGATATCATCATTTTCTCGCCTTCAACAATAACACCGGTGAGATGTTGCTTGAATCGGCAGATTTACCGCGGGGTAGGAGGAATAGTAAATGTACTAAATGCTTACTCTATTATAATACCAACACTGGAATTTTTAGGAGGCCCGAGCTCACCGAAATCGCCCCAAGTTGGAGCCGGTTTAGTGTTGACGTCACGTTTGATAATTGATGAATTTGATTTGATTTGATTTTTTTTTTTTAAAGTACATCGCGGAAGAACGGAAACTAAACGAACTACATACTGCAAGTAAAAGAAGGAGGATCTCCGCTGGAAGGTGAAGAAATAAGGAAAAAATGGATAGAGGACGAGGGAATGTTGTGGGAATGTAATCCGGCTGCGGCTCAACGTGCCACTGAATAAGCACAACAGTTTGCACTTTTTTAATTTTTCTAACTTCCCAGAAGGAAGTAGAAGGAATAGAATCTAAAGAATCTAATATGAAACAAGTGATAATTGAATTTGATGGTTAGGTGATGGAGTCCAACACTCCCGCGTTTCTAGTTTCATCTACTTGTTATATATTTCCGATGTTGGATTAATTAGCTTACATACGTTGTTGCTGTTTGCTTAATTTCTAGCTAATTAATTATTTGGGTTTTTTTTTTTTAGCTTTATCAAATAATCATCTCATTTATAAGATATTTTATTTGAGCGTAACCACAGTAGAAATCACTATATACGTGTTGTGAGCCACATAGGAGGGCCTTAGACACTGAGCTATAGTTTTTTTTTTAATTTTTTTTTTTTTATTTTATCATGTCCACACAAGAGGGGGGAGGGGGATTTGAACTAATGACCTTTACTTCATTAAGCGTTGTTCTAACCAATTGAACTACCTATTATGGATGACTAAGCTATAGTTTGACCCAGCATCAATGAAGACCAAAGCAATTTACATTAATTAGCATGTGTATTTAACCACGTTTCTCTCTTTAATTGGGTGGTTTATAAAAACAATAAAAATAATATTTTTAAAAAATAGAGAATGTAATAAAAAATTTGTTAGAATTTGTATTGAAAAAGCACTAACTAAAAGTATTAACATACAAATTTAAATACAAAATATTGGCAAAACACATCAAACTACTTTCACCTTTATCACACATCACAACATTTTTTTGAAGAAAAAGAAAACCTAAAAAAAAAAAAAAAAAAAAACAAATACATTACACTGGAGTTGATATTATTCACCAGACAACCGTGGTTTGTGGTGAGATTTTATATTTTACCTAGAGTTGATATTTATTGTATTTAATTTCCCAATTTGCTGTGAACTCAAAGTTTTGGACATAAACTTAAGTGTTGTAATGTTTCATTTTATTATAGTTGATCGATCAGATTTTCTCCATCATTTTTCCCTCTATACAGGAGGTTTTTTTAATGGTCTAGATCCATGATGCATGCCAGTATAGTACTATAGATGATAGATCCTTTGGCTGAAGACCTTCCTATATATCGCAGACTTAAATAGAGAATTTCATTTCCAAAAGGAGCCATCAACCACATAATTATATTTGGGATCCTGGTCGGTGTCAGCCTTTTTTTTTTTTTTTTTTGAAGCCTCTTAATCTTAAGCCCAACACCAGGATGCAGATTGATCATGTGCGCTCTGTTTCGAGTGCTCCATATAAATTTTAGCTCAATGATTAGTGGCCTCTTTCCACAGAATTACAAACAATGTAAATCTGTTTATAATTCTATGGCTTATAACTATGAACAATTGCATCGATAATAGTATTGTGTGGCTTATAACTGCGAACTAACTCTTGAACAATTTTCATTCGATGCAAAAACAGCAACAAACAATTGTATGGCTTATAAATGCCAACAACTGCATCGAATGAAAATTGAGTTTGTTGCTGCTTTTTATACTTTCTATTTCTTTCTCAATTTAAGCTGAGTTATTTGATTTGATTAGATAATTGGACTCGAGTTGTTTTACTTATCTTTTATTTTATTTTTAGATGATCAATACTTGCATTAGTCGACGCATAAGGAATCAAAATCATAATCCTTAATGGTTGCATTCCATAGTGACTTTTACCTTTCTTGGTTTCCTCCAACTGTGTGAGATGCTATTTGTTTGTCTTGGTTGGGTTGTTCAGCTGTATGTTGGATCGTAATTTTTTTTTTCCTTGTTCCTTGTAATGTTTGTTTGGAGAAGGATCCTTTCCAGTTGAATTCAATTAGAGATGAGCTGATTCCTTTTAAATGAATGGCAGAATTGTCAAAAAAATTATAAAATAACAATTTTGCTCTTTTAAATGAAGGGACCGGTTCCTCTCTAGTTGAATTCAACTGGAGAGGATCCCTTTCCAATGTGTTTTTTTTTGTACTTAAAAAATAATAATGGGTTATGAAAGATGGCAACCAACTTCGAAGGTTTTTTTTTTTTTTTTGAATCATGAGAATGAAGTTTTTGGTTATTTCTTGTTTTAGGAATTAAGACATGGATAAATTGAAGTTGTTGGGTAAAGTCAACTTGGAGCACAAACTCATAGGGGTGGGCAAATTAACCGGTTACCAATTAACTGACCGATTACCGATATTAACCGAACCGATATAACCGTAACCGATAGTTATCGATCGGTAATCGATTAAAAAATTTATACCGATAAGCTTATCAGTCGGTCAATATTTTATTATCGATTAATCGATATGACCGATAAGTATTTTTAATTTTTAATTTTTAAATTTTTATAGTTATATATAACTCTGTTGAAACCAAAACGACGTCGTTTTGGTTGAAACCAAAACCACGTCGTTTTGGTTTTACTATATAAATCTCTCTTTCTCCTTACCCTAACCCTAAAACTAAAAATCCCTCCTTGCAAGTTTGCAACCCGCGGCAGCCATCCCCGTCGCCTCCTAAGTCCCAGACTCCCTATTTCCCAAGTCCTATCCCTCTCCCTCCCTCGGTCCCTCCCTCCTTGCAACCCGCAATAGCCGTCGCCTCCCAAGTCCCGATCTCCCATCCACCACATCCACCGTCGTAGGCTTTAGCAGCTCCTCCTTGGCAGCCGTTGATTCGCTTCTTGAACCTTCCGCCAATGCCTCTTACAGAGGTTCTTATAATTTCTTTCCTTTGTAATTTCTCATATGTAGGCTCAATATATTGGTTGTTGTTTCATGGAGTTGGTGGGTTTATCTTTTTGGGTGCTTTCTAATTAGGTGGATTTTACATGCATGCTTGGAGATGATAGAGCATCCTGATATTATAATGTTTTCTCACTCTTTCTGATGCTTTCAATCTTTTATGCATGCAATGTGTTTGTTGTTTTGTCTGAGTGAGATACTCTTCAGACTATGGGACTGAAGGAACAAGAAAGGCACCAGACACTGCCGTATTTGATTTTTATGATAATGAGTTTTGAAGTTTCCCTACTTTATAACCAAGACACAGTAGGAGGCCCCATATGCTTATTTGAGTTTCCATTTTCCTCTCTGCCTTACTACTATATGGTTTATATTCTTCATTTTTTTTGGTAGATATGTGGTTTATATTCAATTTAATGTATCTTCTACAAGTGCTTTTTTTGGTATTAATGCCCTATCACCTTGGTTTGTTTGTTGTTTGTGAAGAAGTGTTTCCATGCATCAAAGTAGTTTATAATGCAGCAATGCCCTCAAATGAGTTTATAAGCTTTTATTTGTGGTGAACTTAGTAAAAGCTTTAGACTCTTTAGTCTAGAACTAAATGTACTTTTGAGCTAATTTAAGATTCTAGTAATACCTTTTTTGGCACTATCTATGGATTTTGGGAAATAGAAGAATTGGGAAATAGAAGAACGCTATTGTATAGTAAATCTATTTAGGAAGCCTTAGTCCTTGATGCTAAGAATCGTCAATGTTTCTTTAATGCTTATGAAGATCAGGATTTGAAAAAAGCAATATTGGATGTGAAGAAAGAGCTCAAACAATTTAACGATTTGCTCAAAGGGGATAGCATACTTTTCAACAGTGCTAGGTGGAAGGTACTTGGTGTTCACTAGTTATACTTTACATTCAAAATATGTTTTTATCTAACTTCAATTAGTGGCAATTTTAATATTCTTGCTTAAATTGGTTATGTATTCTTTCTTATTAAATCCTCTATATTCAATATCAACAAGTTCTTTTCAGTGATAACTTTTTGAAATCATTTCAAAAACTGAAGTATATACGGACAAAGAAATTAGTGATACACCTTCTAGTTAAACTTTCTAGTGGCTGGAGACCGCATGTAGATCGCATTCGTCGAAGTTCTTCACAGATTTTAAAGCAATTTAAGGTTGAAAGTCATTATGTTGCTTGTGCAAATGACATCGTAAAAGATTGGAGTGATTTGGCGAAGGAATGTGAATAAATTTGTAAGTTTTTGAGAATATGAGATTGGGGAGGCTTGTGCAGGAAGTATGATAATTCTAGCGAAGTATGATAATTCCAGCCCCATCGTCCAAATTTTGCTCTGATTGCAGGGCAGCCATAGCCCATGCCAATCAACGTTTCTAAGTTCCATCAAAAGTGCATGCTTCTTTATCTTCTTTGAAGTTGGCCTGCGAATTCTTCTTTATTGTTATTATCAATTTATCATCACAACACAACCTACAACTATGCTGCTTTACAAGAATGCAAAAATTAATGCCAATATAAAAAGCAAATGGGCATGTGTGATGACTTTGCAATTAAAAAATATACAAATGAAAAAAAGCCCAAATAAAATCGATTCCAGCTTAAACCTCAAATAAAAAGTCCCAAAAAAAGCCCAAAAGCGAAAAAGCCCACCAAAACCGGTTTAACTGACCGGTTATCGATATGACCAATAACTTCCAGTATAATGGCTTACCGGTCGATTAATAGTTAATAAACGGTTAACCGCTAGGTTATCGGTCGGTTAATCGATAACCCTATTAACCAGACTAATATGACCGATACCTAGGGCTACAAACTCGAGGACGAAGTTATGGATACTATATGCCTAAAAAAAATTCAATCTCAAAAATCCACGTTTCTCTTATTAAAGTACTAAATACTTGATTGGATTTTGTAGGCAACAAAAGGAATTATCATGGCACGTGACACTTTTTTTTTTTTTCCCCATAAAATGATTCGCTCAAGAATCACACAGTTTGACTAAAGATAAAATGGAAGATATGACTTCAAAATTAGGGCTCGTTTGGGAGAAATTGCCTTCAATTGCAAGGTCCAAGATCTATTTGCTTTATTTTATGGCTTATAATTGCGAACAATTGCATCGAATGAAAAATTGAGTTTGTTATCGTTTTTCCTAGTTTTTAAATATGCATGTGTATTTTAGTTTCTCTCTCTCAATAAAAATTTGTTTTCCTTTTATATTAGGTTTACTTTTCATTTTTTCTTGTTAATTTAGGAGGTGTCTACCCTATATAGTCGCATCTAGTATGTATTATTTTTCAATTCAATTTATACTATCAATTAAAT
This sequence comes from Carpinus fangiana, assembly GCA_006937295.1. Classification (NCBI taxonomy): domain Eukaryota; kingdom Viridiplantae; phylum Streptophyta; class Magnoliopsida; order Fagales; family Betulaceae; genus Carpinus; species Carpinus fangiana. The sequence continues at coordinate 25,925,457 of CM017323.1, forward strand.
TTAAGTCTTTCACAGTAATTTTTATGTTTGCTTATTTAAGACAATTAAGAACTTTATATCCCCTATTTGTTATTTGCTCTTTTTGAATTCCTTTTTTACTCTTCAATCTTAATTTCTGCTGTTATTACATACCGTCAGAACAATCTTAGTTCTGCTAGACGTCATTATCGAACTTGTGTTGTTTTGCTTATTTTTTATCTTATTTTTAGATGATTAATACTTGCATTAGTCAACGCATAAGGATTCAAAATCATATTTTGCATGAATATTTTTGGCAACAAGGTAAAACATTTACTAACATAATCTTACAATTGTTACAAACAAGTATTAATCATCACAGAGGAAAGTGTTCACTTAGGGTTGCCTTAAGCTCAACGTTGATGCATTATTTCTTCAAATTACTCAAACAAGGACGGTGGCATTCATTGCTCGAGAAAAAGACTTCCAATCTTTGTATTGTGGGAAGGCATGTTCAACTCAACAAGATAACAACCTTGTTGAAACTATTGGAGTTTGCATCACCATTCAAACTGCGCTTAAGGAGTTCACAACAGAACAGACAATTACTGTGCAAACAGAGCTGATTTTAAAGGAGAAAAGAATAGCGACAAACAAGATCAAGACAATTACAAACAAACCCATTGACAATTACCTCAACTCTAACCAACAACATGTCTTGTCAATGAGCTTGTCAATAGGTTTGTCTGCATTTGTCTTGGTCTTGTTTGTCGCTTTTCTTTTTTGCTCCTTTAAAATCAGCCCCACAATTTTTGTTGTCCGTTTGCACAGTAAATGTCTATTCTGTCGCAAACTCCTTAAGCACAGTTTTAATGATGATGCAAAATCCAATAGCATCAACAAGGCTACTATCTTGTTGAGTTGGACAAGTCATCCCACAATACAAAGACCAGAAGTCTTTGTCTCGAGCAATGAATTTCACCGCCCTTGTTCGAGTAATTTGAAGAATTGATGCATCGACGTTGAGCATAACAGCCCCCTTAAGGGAACACTTTCCTATGTGGTGGTTAATTTTTTACCTGTTTGTAACAATTGTAAGATAATGTTAGTAAATGTTTTACGTTATTGCCAAAAATATTCAAGCAAAATATGATTTTGATTCCTTATGCGTCAACTAATGCAAGTATTGATCATCTAAAAATAAAAATAAAAATAAAAAAATAAGTAAAACAACTCATCCGGCAAAATTAAGATTGAAGATTAAAAAGGGAATTCAAAAAGAAAGCAAATAACAAATAGGAAAGATAAAGTTCCTAATTGCCCTAAATAAACAAACAGATAAATTACTTTAAAATACTTGAATTTAATTGATAGTATAAACTGAATTGAAAAATAATAAAGACTATATGCGTTTATATAGGGTAGGCTCCTCCTAAATTAACAAGGAAAAATGACAACTAAACCTAATAGGAAAGGAGAACAAATCCTTATTGAGAAAGGAAAACTAAAACACGCATGCATATATAAAACCTAACAAAAACAGCAACAAACTCAATTTTCATTCGATGCAATTGTTCGCAATTATAAGCCATAAAATAAAGCAAATGGATCTTGTACCTTGCAATTGAAGGCAATTCTCCCATACGAGCCCTAATTTTGAAGTCATATCTTCCATTTTATCTTCAGTCAAACCGTGTGATTCTTGAGCCATCCTTCTATGGGAAAAAAATGTGTCAAGTGCCATGATAATTCCTTTTGTTGCCTACAAAATCCAAGCAAGTATTTAGTACTTTAAAGAGTACCGTGGATTTTCGAGATTGAATTTACATTGTCTCAAAAATTCACATTAGTATTTTAATGAATAAAAAAATTGAAATTAAATTTCAAGAATCAAAGAAATAGAAGAGTTTTCTTTACCTCAAGGAAAAGAAGAAATTGTTTTAGCTCCAGAAAAGAAGAGCCGTATTCATTCTCAAATCTTACTGTGGTTCCCAGCTTTTATGACCTACTTTTTCTCTTTCTCACATTTTGTCTCACCAAGCAGAATTCTTCATGGAGAACTTTACTTCATGCAGAAGTATTTGGATTATTGCCAGTGATGGCAGATGTCCTGTGGCCTCGTCTGCTTTGTTGATATGCCTCTGATGATACTAAACTAAAATGCAAATTCTCTTTGCCTGCAACATAAGAAGAAATGCTTAGATTTGCATAAATGATATAAATACAGCATTTTTAATTATAACACACAAGTTAGAAACAATGTATTTTTAGACTGCATGATTTGATCAATTCTGACACACGTGTAAAGCCAAGCAATTACGAGAGGTGGCAAGCACATTTTGATGTGAAGAAGGTACATTTCATTATTTTTGTCCTGTCTTCTGGGAATATCTAACATCTACAACAACAAAATCATTTTAAAGAGAGTTTTCCCTGCTTCACTTTGGAATCATGTCTTCTATAGAAAATTCAAGGCTTACATTATTAAGTACTGTTGTTTACTATCTCCAGACCTTAAAGATCAATACCAGATGACCAAGAATGATTTTTAGATTTCAAATTAATTTAAACTTCGGAGCTGCATCAACTTTGCACATCAGATATTAGCAAATTAAGAGTATAGATAGCGGTGTGTTGTACGGCAAGGAAGTAGATATGTTACGTTCTCTCAGATAGAGCATTAAGATTCTAAGAATAACTTGTTCACCTTGACATGCTTGTTACTCGAACAACTTATAACTTTTTCATCAAACCTTCAATCCTTTTAGCAGCAACATACATATTCTTCAGTTTTACTTCATGCAAGTTCCCAAATAATTTATTCTAAAGAAAAGGCATTAAAAATATTTACATACCAGCTCTTTTGCTAAATGTTCGAAGAACAATTAAATTCTCATGCTTCTTCACCCATTTCATCCTAGACTCTATTCCCGAAAACTCAATGTATGCTTCATCCAGCACCACCAAGATAGGAAGCTCAAGGATTTTCAAGAGAGCTTCATCATCAATTATACTGCACATAAGTAGGATCGAAATATAACATTACAATTCTGAATATGTGACTAGAAAATAATGCATAAAGCTCAAACATTTTATAAATATAGTGTGCAGGCTCGTTAGACCAGTAAAACCACACTAAAGTAAAGATAGAGTCCAAATTCTGAAACTCTGTTCACACGAGAAGAGGACACCTTTGTTGACCTCTTTCTCCCGCCATCCAGGCCCTTACACATTCTACAATCAGGCCTTCTCTGCAATTCATTCCAGAGGTAAATAGTAAAAGCAACCTTAAATTCCACGCCCCAATAAAATGTTGGCATCATCAGTTAATAACCCTTGAGAAAGCTAAAGATTGATTTATTCTGTCTAAAAATGGATGTCTACTACATGAACCAATATTAACCCAGATGTTAAGAGAATAGCTTATCTAACCATATATCCCAACCCCATACCATGAACAGCTCTTGAATGGGTCAAAGCCTAAATTCAGGCCAACTAGTTTTAGGAGTCTAGTTTAGAAGAAAGCTCTGTGCAGATACTTTGGCTTTAAACATATGTGCCTTCAGATGTGATTCTTCTTTTGAATGTGCTTGATTGTTCATTACTGGGCAGTAAGGTAAGGATACATTACAGACATCAACTCAATCATGTAAAGTAACTATGCCAAAAACACATTAAGAAAAGAAACAACAGAGATTTACCTCCCATCTGGATTATTGGGAGATGTTAAAAATATGCATTTGGGTTTCTCGCGTTCAATAACATCTGTTATTTGTTCAACATTCAAGCCAAAGTCCGCCTTCCTTGGAACTGCAGAATAACATAAAATTGCAGGAGGTTATTCACATCTGATGTGACAAAGAAATGAAAAGCAAAGCAGGCAAGAGAAATGACAGACATTTAAGAACTCAATTTTGTAGATAAACCCAAGAATTTCCATCATCGAAAGAAAGAATTAGAAACTCCAAAAACTTGCAGAAGAAACAATAAGAAAGTATAAAGTTTATGTACCTTTTATTACAAGTGCCCCATTAACTGCAGCATCAAACTCATACATTGTAAAGGTCGGAGGGTAGTCCACAATTTTGTCACCAGGATCAAGCACACACCTGCAGCATATATTAAATAACAACAAAATCCGTAAAAGATTAGGAACTGTTGACTGCTGTAGGGAGATAGACACTAACATGCATTTTAATTTGGAAACGTATGAAGATACAAAATTCAAATCCTAACCGCATAATCAAATCAATGAGCTCATCCGCACCACATCCTGCAAAAATATAATCAGATTCAAGTCCTGAATCTTTGGCAAGGGCAGCCCGCAAGCGACAGCTCTCAGGGTCTGGATAGACATATGGGAACTTGATTGAGCCAAAAGCTTCAAAAACCTACAAACAATCTGAATTTTCTATTTAAAACAAAAAGGGGTATTAACACTCAAGAGAGCGTCTGCAATCAACATAGACTCTTCTTTGACTTCAAATCGTTACACACTAAATAAATATTTCTTTAACATCTTTAAAAAAACAAAAACAAAGAATTTCGTTTTTGTTACCTCGGGGGGAGGACCATAAGGGTTTTCATTAGCATCTAACTTGATAATTTCTCAGGCTTCCTTCCGAGCTGCAATGACAAAACCTGTAACAAAGAACCCAATTCATTTATTTGGACATCAAATTACTATTTCACATAGATGTCCACTCAGGTGACTCATAACAGGGATTTGTTAACCATATAAAACTCAAAGTGACAAACATCACATGCAATTTATCTGGATCTCTCAAGTATTAACAAAGCCTCTCAGAAGCAATCAAAGGAGCAACCAAATACAACCAAGAAAAAACTTCAACTAGCTTTCTTTTCTTTTCTCTTTCCTTTCAGCTTTCCCAGCAACCAAACAGAGTCTAACATTAAAATCATTTCTCAAAAATCGGAAACAAAAGCCGAACCTTGGCAAACCAAACAGAGTCTAACCTTGGAAGAAAAAAACAGAACCCACAAAATCCCAGAAACCCAGAACCCCAAATCAAACAGAAAACAAAACAAGAAGGCCATTTACTGAAAAGAAAAGAGAAACCCACAGACAATGAAACAAGAAAGAGAGAAAACAGAACAATATGCAGGAGAAATTAAGCATTAATATAAAAAAAAAAACCCCAAAATCCACAATTTTCTTCCTCCATTCGTACACAAACCCCAGCAGGAAAAAAACAATCCCAAACCTCAAATTGATTACGAACAAGCTAAAACCCTAACCCCCAAAAATTAATGTACATACGTGTAGTGCGATGAGAACCCACAAAATCCCAGAAACCCAGAACCCCAAATCAAACAGAAAACAACACAAGAAGGCCATTTACTGAAAAGAAAAGAGAAACCCACACACACTGAAACAAGAAAGAAAGAAAACAGAACAATATGCAGGAGAAATTAAGCATTAATATAAACCCCAAACTCCACAATTTTCTTCCACCATTCGTACACAAACCCCATCAGGAAAAAAAAAAACAAAAAAAAACACACCAAACCTCAAATTGATTACCAACAAGCTAAAACCCTAACCCCCAGCATAAAAAAATAAAAAATAATCAAACCAAAAATTAATGTACATACGTGCAGTGTGATGAGGAGGCCGACTGGTGGAGCGAGGATGGTCGATGGAGAAAGAGTGAGGATGGCTAGCTTCGGGGGATCGTAGCTGAGAGAGAGAGGGAATGGAGAGAGAGGTAGCTAGAGAGAAAGGAGCTAGCAGAAAGAAGAAAGAAGAAATTAAGAAGCGGAAGAGGCGCGAGGATTTAATTTTAGTGCGGGAAAAACCAAGAGGTGTCGGTTTTGAGAGAAACCGACACTAATTATTGGTGTCGGTTTCAGTAAAACCAAACAGTTCACTGAGAGGCGAGGCATACCGTGAGAGGCGAGGCGAGGCGAGACGCGAGACGCTCTCCAGAAAGAGACGGCGAGAGGCTAGGAACGGTGAGACGGCGAGAGGTGAGAGCGGCGTGGACAGCGAGTTCCGGCAGCGTCGAGGTGTGAGGTTGCTGCGGTGGTGGTGGTGATTGCTGTTGGGGGCACTGGGGAGTGGTGGGAGCGGCAACAGAGATCGGAGGCGCGGAGTGTGGAGACTGAGAAAGAAATGGTAGACCTAGGTTAAATTTGGGTTCTCTGATTTTCAACCGTTGGATTTGGAAAAATAATTAAATTTTAAATTTCGATTTACCAAAAGCTTATCCCATGTGGTTGTTTCTACTTAGATATGGTGTGCTTGTTCAATATTATCATTGATTATATATACGTTTTCAACATTTAATATTAATCGTCAGATTAGACCAACAAGGAATGTTAGATTAATGAGCTTGAGCACCATATAATTATCAATTTCAAAATACTTTACACCTATATACATAGATCAAATCTAACGGCCAAGATTAAATTTAATTAAATTGAATGGCTACGATTAAATTTAATAAAAAATTCAAAATAAAAATTTAGGAATTTAGAATAAAAATTGTGTTATGTAAGATTATTAAAGTTTGTTATTTCAGTTTCAATAATTACGATTTTAAAAATTGTATTTTTTCGATCGCGTATTTTTTTTCTTCTTATTTTAGATTAAGTATTTTTTAAATCATAATGTCAAACACTTTGGTGGTGTTCGGCAAACTACACAGATGCCACGGCACTGTAGCGGTACTGTTCACCAAAATTTTTTTTTTTTTAAAAAAAAATAATGATTGATACAGAAAAATGAAAAAAATGGTATTGGAATGTGAAAAATTTTGTTTTGTTGTGATTTTTTTATTTGAATAGTAAATGATGTGATATAAAAAAGTGAATGATTTGATATTTTTTTTAGAAGAAAAAAAATAAAGTGAATAGTGTAATAAAATGTGGGGGAATGTGAGGGAAAATGGGGGAGGTTGCCGAACAGGGCCTTTATGCCACACACACTAATCACTATTATCGTAATACATATAATACTATTTAGTTAATATGTTAAAATTTTTTTTTTTTAAGAATAATATGTTAAAATGTTAATGCTTAACACGGGTCAAGTATATAATGTCAATATTAATATATATTGTATCTTATATGTAAATATTTATATACTTATATGATTGTATTTGTATCATTATATGGTCAATATTAATTGTTATATACTTATAGTTTTTGATGATCACGATTCACGACATATAATTTAAATTCAAATTATTAAGTTTTTACTTATTGCAAATTGTGATTATAATATATAAATTATAAGAAACACATTAATTACTTAATTATTAATAATTTAATCTAATAGTAATACTCAAACTTTAAGTAATAAATTCCTCATGATCTAATGTTTATACACTAATACATAAATTTTATGATCATATTATCTCACAATTCATATTAATATTATCTTAGATCTAAGATCATGTGATATATCATATATGTTTTATAAGAATAAAGTATCTAATTATAATGTATTGATTAAATAACACAATAACTTATGCGGATATACTATATGATTATATAATGATTAATGATTATGTGATATACCGTATATGATTCAAATTTTCAAAGTATAAACTATTTAATGATAATATTTTTATTAAATGATACAATAACTTGTACAGTTGTACCATATGATTATATCATATGATAAAATGATAATGATAATATCATATATTTCTTATTATTTACTATATATATCGTATATTTTTTATATGTTTTTATATTAATATATACATATATAATATATATACATACATATGCATAAATAACAAAAAAACAAAGGTATATAATATATTTGTTATTATTAAGTAAATTAGTAATGTTGACTATATATTGTTATTTGTTATTTAATAAAAAATATACAAGCCAGGGTTTCTTAGCTTCAGCCAAGTCGCCAACCCCCTCCCAGAACACCGTAACTGCAGGGGAGGAGGGATGGCCTCCGACATCCCTCCGACCTACGTCCCTTTCGCATCGGGCTCTAGTAGTTTACTTGATGTCCCTAGACCCGGTACCCCCGTCCCTTTTCCTCATCCCTCGCCTCCTCTATCCCGGTTTTGGTTTTGGTGTTTTGCTGTATTACTTTTCTGTCTGTTTTTTGAGTTTTTGTGCAGTTTCTGTCGATCTTCTCCGCGCCGGTTTGCTGCCCTCCGTCCATTGGTGAGCTTCTTTCGCGCCCCCACCGCGACGAGCTTCCACCGTGCTCTTCTTTGTATGGGATCAACGTACACACGAACGATTTCTTTTCCTATATTTCTTTTTGCTTGTATTCAGTTATGCTACTTTTCTTTTCCTTGTATTTCGTTTGCTATTTGCTTGTAATAATGCTCTGGCCTCGATGGTTCGATTTGATATCCTTTGATCCTGACCTGTGTGTCGTGGATGTATATGTTACCCTGACTTTCGGGTCGAGAAGGAAAAATGATCCAGACTTATGTGTCGTGGATGAATGTGTATCCTGTCTTAACTGTCGAGGAGGATGAGTAGCAGCATAAGAGGGTTTACTTCTTAGGGTCGTGGAATAAACGCTTCCTATGCAGCTGATGGCATCTACTTAGTTCAATTCTTCGAACCTGCCAAGCAGATTTGAATGTTTATCCTGTTATTTTAGTCATGGGGTAGCGGATGTGTTTTCGAATTTCGTAGATTTGTATAAGATTCGACATGTGACTTTGTAACTTTGGCTACGGTTACTTCAGGGCTTGCCCTGTGATTATAAGAGCTTTCGCTATTAAGTTCTATGGAATGAAAATGAGTTCTTTTCAAAAAAATATATATATACAAGCCAAGCCTAATAAATGAGGTGAGCCTTATATGAGCTTGCTCACGATTTTTAGCCGAGTTGAGCCGAACTTACTTCATTTAATATTTGAGCTAAGATTTATGTTTACAGAATACTTCATTTAATATTTAAGTCAAACGCGAGATGAACTCAAACTCGCTCGCGAGACGCTTCGTTTACTTAACGACCTAAATAGAATCAAATAAACTTGTGGGATGCATAAATAAATATATATATCTAACAAAAAAAAAAAAAAAAAAACTTTGAGGGATATTGCACGATGTTTGTCCAGTTAACCTTTTAATTAAGAAATGAGGTGTACGTTTTGACTGGCCGTATTGCCGCGCCAAAAAGATATTATATATTATGCGTTGAACGTGGAAGTGATCACTACGTATCATTGTCTTTTACTCCCATTTTCTTTATTAGAAACAATAACTTTTAAGCATTATAAAGCAACTACAACGAAAATAAACGCTTATAAATATATATATATATATATAGAAGTATTATATTTCTACCTTTCTCAGTATAATCACACATATATATATATATATATAAATATAATACGTCTATATATATATAGTTTGCCAGCCTTAATTGGAACGTACAGATCGATAAAAGAGAATAAAATCAAATAAAATAAGTATTATATTTCTACCTTTCTCAGTATAATCACACACATATATATAAATATAATACGTCTATATATATATAGTTTACCAACCTTAATTGGAACGTACAGATCGATAAAAGAGAATAAAATCAAATAAAATAAAGCATTACCTTCCACATGGTGAACTAATGAAAGGTCATCAATGGTGATAACCCATGTGGTATACAGGGAACCACCAGTTAATAATAAGATGAAAGAGCATTGTAGTACTTGATCGTCCAATATTCCCTAACAAGGGACAGTGCAACGACGAATGCACCCAAGGAAATTATCATACAACCATCTGATCAAAAACTATTTGGCTAAGTTTCGATAGATGTATTATGTCCAACTTAAACATATGCATCTATGCATCAAAATAAATTTTGATGGCAATTACAAGCTCTTTCCTTGAACATGCCCCAATGACTAAGATGTCCTATTAATAATAACACTGAACTAGGTGAATTCATTCGACCTAAGCTTAGTTGAGTAGGAGGCCCCATATGCTTATTTGAGTTTCCATTTTCCTCTCTGCCTTACTACTATATGGTTTATATTCTTCATTTTTTTTGGTAGATATGTGGTTTATATTCAATTTAATGTATCTTCTACAAGTGCTTTTTTTGGTATTAATGCCCTATCACCTTGGTTTGTTTGTTGTTTGTGAAGAAGTGTTTCCATGCATCAAAGTAGTTTATAATGCAGCAATGCCCTCAAATGAGTTTATAAGCTTTTATTTGTGGTGAACTTAGTAAAAGCTTTAGACTCTTTAGTCTAGAACTAAATGTACTTTTGAGCTAATTTAAGATTCTAGTAATACCTTTTTTGGCACTATCTATGGATTTTGGGAAATAGAAGAATTGGGAAATAGAAGAACGCTATTGTATAGTAAATCTATTTAGGAAGCCTTAGTCCTTGATGCTAAGAATCGTCAATGTTTCTTTAATGCTTATGAAGATCAGGATTTGAAAAAAGCAATATTGGATGTGAAGAAAGAGCTCAAACAATTTAACGATTTGCTCAAAGGGGATAGCATACTTTTCAACAGTGCTAGGTGGAAGGTACTTGGTGTTCACTAGTTATACTTTACATTCAAAATATGTTTTTATCTAACTTCAATTAGTGGCAATTTTAATATTCTTGCTTAAATTGGTTATGTATTCTTTCTTATTAAATCCTCTATATTCAATATCAACAAGTTCTTTTCAGTGATAACTTTTTGAAATCATTTCAAAAACTGAAGTATATACGGACAAAGAAATTAGTGATACACCTTCTAGTTAAACTTTCTAGTGGCTGGAGACCGCATGTAGATCGCATTCGTCGAAGTTCTTCACAGATTTTAAAGCAATTTAAGGTTGAAAGTCATTATGTTGCTTGTGCAAATGACATCGTAAAAGATTGGAGTGATTTGGCGAAGGAATGTGAATAAATTTGTAAGTTTTTGAGAATATGAGATTGGGGAGGCTTGTGCAGGAAGTATGATAATTCTAGCGAAGTATGATAATTCCAGCCCCATCGTCCAAATTTTGCTCTGATTGCAGGGCAGCCATAGCCCATGCCAATCAACGTTTCTAAGTTCCATCAAAAGTGCATGCTTCTTTATCTTCTTTGAAGTTGGCCTGCGAATTCTTCTTTATTGTTATTATCAATTTATCATCACAACACAACCTACAACTATGCTGCTTTACAAGAATGCAAAAATTAATGCCAATATAAAAAGCAAATGGGCATGTGTGATGACTTTGCAATTAAAAAATATACAAATGAAAAAAAGCCCAAATAAAATCGATTCCAGCTTAAACCTCAAATAAAAAGTCCCAAAAAAAGCCCAAAAGCGAAAAAGCCCACCAAAACCGGTTTAACTGACCGGTTATCGATATGACCAATAACTTCCAGTATAATGGCTTACCGGTCGATTAATAGTTAATAAACGGTTAACCGCTAGGTTATCGGTCGGTTAATCGATAACCCTATTAACCAGACTAATATGACCGATACCTAGGGCTACAAACTCGAGGACGAAGTTATGGATACTATATGCCTAAAAAAAATTCAATCTCAAAAATCCACGTTTCTCTTATTAAAGTACTAAATACTTGATTGGATTTTGTAGGCAACAAAAGGAATTATCATGGCACGTGACACTTTTTTTTTTTTTCCCCATAAAATGATTCGCTCAAGAATCACACAGTTTGACTAAAGATAAAATGGAAGATATGACTTCAAAATTAGGGCTCGTTTGGGAGAAATTGCCTTCAATTGCAAGGTCCAAGATCTATTTGCTTTATTTTATGGCTTATAATTGCGAACAATTGCATCGAATGAAAAATTGAGTTTGTTATCGTTTTTCCTAGTTTTTAAATATGCATGTGTATTTTAGTTTCTCTCTCTCAATAAAAATTTGTTTTCCTTTTATATTAGGTTTACTTTTCATTTTTTCTTGTTAATTTAGGAGGTGTCTACCCTATATAGTCGCATCTAGTATGTATTATTTTTCAATTCAATTTATACTATCAATTAAATTTAAGTCTTTCACAGTAATTTTTATGTTTGCTTATTTAAGACAATTAAGAACTTTATATCCCCTATTTGTTATTTGCTCTTTTTGAATTCCTTTTTTACTCTTCAATCTTAATTTCTGCTGTTATTACATACCGTCAGAACAATCTTAGTTCTGCTAGACGTCATTATCGAACTTGTGTTGTTTTGCTTATTTTTTATCTTATTTTTAGATGATTAATACTTGCATTAGTCAACGCATAAGGATTCAAAATCATATTTTGCATGAATATTTTTGGCAACAAGGTAAAACATTTACTAACATAATCTTACANTTTGTTTGGGGATACGAGGTTCTGAATAAAATATGTAGTTGGCGAGCTGGACCAGTTCTAATTCTGCTCTCCGGCCATGTAGAGCCCCATGAAAAAGATTACTTTCGTGTGATAGGAGCAGCAATGTTAATTTTATTTCAATCTTCCTGAATTGAATCTATGACATGGAGTAGCCTGTTTTTGCTTGGCAAGTTGATTATTTGTCGATAAGAAGCAATCATATATGAATCCAGAGTCTTGTCATGATCACAAACTAACAATATATATCCAATTTATTTAATTATGGCTTGATTTCTTCGTATAATTCAATCTGTCCCTACCATGGATGATTTTATTTTATTGTTATTTTTATATTTTATATATACAACACAGTTGTAGTTGTCATCATGGTCATCCTCATAGGCATGCAGAAGCATCTCAATTCAATTTCCATTGCTATTTTGTTCGTGTAATGAGATCGGAGACACGTAATTGACTCGCTTACTTGGTTAATCATTCACGTAAGATAATATATATATATATTTTTTTTATAAAAAAAAAAAGTGGCTGGGGAAGTTTCTTTGTATAATATAAAATGAAAAGCTTATACAATGTAAGACAAATTGTATTAGAAAGAACTTATCATGAAAATCACTACAATAAAATTAAAAAAATAATTAAAAAAAAAGGGGGATTTTGCCACAAAGGGACAAACAGATTTTTTTTTTTTTTTTTTAATAAAGAAGTTTGTGCAAATAAAATTCCCTTAAAAAAAATGCATGAGGAAAGAGGTCTATATGGGGATCAACAATAAACCCATGTGGTGAACATTTTGCTCTATTTATAAAAGATGTCAAAACTTCCACAAATGATCAAAAGAGAAGGCCATAACTTGTATTATTGATTTGTGAACAAACCAAGAATTTGAAGAATAAAGATGGAGATTGGGATAATCTCCAAGGAGACCATCAGACCTTCCTTTCCAACTCCACCCCCACCTTAAAAGCTACAGACCCTCTTTGTTATATCAATTAGCCCCTCCAATTTATGTGCCCATTCTTCTATTCTATTCAGCTGATGGATTTCCTACTAGTGAGGATCACATCACGATGTACAATAGGCTTAAGAAGTCTCTAGCAAAAACCCTAACCCGCTTCTACCCTCTAGCAGGAAAGATCAATGGAGGCGCATCTGTGGAGTTTCATGATGAAACTGTTATCTTTGTAAGAGCTCATGCAAGCATTCACCTCTCAAAGATTCTTGAAAACCCAGACTTGAATTCACTAAAACAGCTTCTCCCACTCAATCCCTACAAATTGAATGCTAATAAGCCGGTTCCGATCACAATGGCTCAACTTAATGCCTTCAGCTGCAGTGAAATCGGTGTTGGTGTGTGCTTTTCACACAAGGTGGCCGGCGGTTTAACACTGGCCATGTTCCTCAACGCTTGGGCAGAAACCTCACACGGAACTGGCGAAACTATCACTCCCTGTCTAACTTCAGCCACCCTCTTTCCACCTAATTAAAGACGTGCATCACGAGATCACGTCGGTTGATTTGGTTGCGAAAGAGAAGACTGTGACGAAGAGGTTTGTGTTTGATGTAACCAATTTAGCTACACTGAAAGCCAAAGCAGCTGCCAAAGGCTTGTGCGTTGACAACCCTACTTGTGTAGAAGCTGTAACAGCTCTTATAAGTATGTCTGCCAAAAATGCCACAAGAGGAAAGTCACTGCAAGGAAGGTCATCAATGGTGATAATCCATGTGGTGAACTTAAGAGCACAAACCGTTCCACCATTGCCGGAGCATGCTTTTGGGAATATTTGGCAGCTTACCATTGCACCAATTGTTGAGGTGGAAAACAAGACAGAGTGGCAAGATTTGGCGGTTCAGCTGAGGAGAGCAATCAGGAAAATTGATGACAATTATGTGAAGAAGCTCCAAGGTGAAGATGGATTACACCAGGCTAGTGAGTCTATGAAAGAAGTACTAGACATAGCGTCAAAAGGGGAGGTTGAGTTTTACACGTTTAGCAGTTGGGTTGGTTTACCATTTTATGAAACTGATTTTGGATGAGGAAGGCCTATTTGGGTATGCATGAGTAATGTGCCCATCAAAAATGTTGTTATGTTGATGAGCACTAGATCTGGCAATGGAATAGAGGCATGTGTGACCTTGGGAGTAGAAGACATGGCTAAATTTGAAATCGATCAAGAGTTGCTCCAATTCGCTTTTCCTGCATCAAGCTCTTAGAATTTACACTGGTTGTTCTCTATGAAGTCGTTTTCACCTGATCTTGCTTCACCTTCAATGTTTCACTTACAGTTCCTACTTTGTTAAGTTTCTCACTTTATTTACCAACTTTTCCCACAAATTATTCTGAATAATGCTATGATACTACTTGGTATTAAAAATCCACCCAAATCCAGTTTTGGGGGAGAGAGAGAGAGAAGACAAGTTTGCTGTAATGGCAAACCAAAAGAGTATGCATGGATTTTTCCAATTAATATTGTTGAAATATATCAGCATCTACATAAACAAGAACTCACGCCGATGGAAAGTGTTCTATAAGATCAATCAATAAATATATATTATATATTACATGCACATACAGAAATGAAATTGACTAGTTCGATAAGTATCTCGGAACTCAATAAAATGATGTCCAACTGTGTAAATTACCTTTGATCTGTAACTTCATCTCGAACAATTTAAATATCAACTATGATAAAGCAGGTCTCCTGTATTGCAAGAGTGGAGTGGAGCCTTTTAAATTAAATTTGCAGTGTAACCCCGCATACAGAATCTGGTGCGAATTCCATAACTATGTATGGACTCCAGTGTGTATAGAGGTGTCAGGAGTTTAAACCACAATCCATGAGCATTCAATCTCTTCAAGCACATTAACAATTAATGCTCCAACACCGATTGATAAAATGTAGACCGTAGCACTAGCTTGAAGATGTTTGGTTTGGCCTCGTGGATGGAACAGGTGCTTCTCTACTTGCAGCTTTCACTGCAGCAATATCTTCTAAGTGCTTCCATGCGGCTTCATGTTTTTTCTGTGTCTCCTCCATTTTCGCTTCATCTTCCTCAAACTGGCACAGGCATTCCTCAAAAAAACTAGGATCTGCATCAGAGAAGATCTTACGGACATTAAGCGTCAAGCTTTGAACCACCTGATTCCAGTGGTTACGACCATTTTTCTCCAGGGAAGGGAAGATGATGGGCAGTAAAACGTTACGGTTTTGTCTGATTAAGTTCTCTATGTGATCATTGTTCCACAAGTACAAAGCTCTCTCTGCCACCTGTAAAAACAAGTATTCAGTTAAAATATTCAAATCTTTAGGAAACACGTAGGATGCATAATCATCACTGACAGGTATGGAAGTCCCAAATCAGAAACTCGTTATAAAAGTTGAAGCACAAGAGAACTCTTACCCAACATCTGCCAGTATACTAAAAGCGTGTGGAAATTTTGACCTTTGATCGAGTAAAGCAACCTTAAAATGAAAAGGGGAACAAACTTGCTTGCAACCATTATGGGATACTCTCCCACCATAAACAATGGGAAAAAATTAATACATAGAAGCACATATATTTGGGACAAACTAATTCTACCCTAGTTGGGCCAACAGGTAATACCACATGCACAGCCACACTTGATCAGTATACAGGGAACCACCAGTTAATAATAAGATGAAAGAGCATTGTAGTACTTGATCGTCCAATATTCCCTAACAAGGGACAGTGCAACGACGAATGCACCCAAGGAAATTATCATACAACCATCTGATCAAAAACTATTTGGCTGAGTTTCGATAGATGTATTATGTCCAACTTAAACATATGCATCTATGCATCAAAATAAATTTTGATGGCAATTACAAGCTCTTTCCTTGAACATGCCCCAATGACTAAGATGTCCTATTAATAATAACACTGAACTAGGTGAATTCATTCGACCTAATTTTAGAACTTAATATACTACTAAATTATATTAAGCTCTTCAATAACATTTAAAAAGTCGTAATCAGAGTAACACCAACACAACTCTCACTCATAGCTGTTTCCACGACAGCCAGAGCTATCATCAATTAAACAAGAAGTATGAATCTAAGTTTTGATCTTTTAGCACACACATACTGATTTTGATTCACAATTATCGTTTATGAAGGAATGACTAGGGTTATCAAATGATTTGAAGAAAAGAATTACTCATTATACTTGGTTCACATTCACAAAATATACCTAATAAATAATGAGTTAAAAACATGCTGTCTAATAGAAGATTAATATTCCTCATTCATTATCATTGAATCACTTACTAACAAATCTAATCAATACCACCAATAAGAACAACAATGACCACCTTCAATATGATGATAGAATGTGATCACCAGATTCACCACCCCACTGCCAGTCAACTACTGTAGCAACTATACCACCATTGCCACCACCATAACACCAAAAACACACCTTCGCCACTATCATTGCATAGCCATCCAAAAGCATTTACACATTTTCTAGTATTTGACCTCAAAGCATTTTAGAATAGCATTTCAAGCCCTATTTTTATTAGGAAATTTTATCGTACCCCTAGCCATACCCCAACCGTATCTCATCCTTGTCCCAAGCTATATCGTCAAAGCATCATGTTGTGTCCCAAAGCATCCAAAATAAAATTTTTTTGTTCATGCATCAAACATATCTATGGCCGGGTCCAAACCGTATTCATGTTCATTACATGTCAGACACAATTTTACAATCCTATTGCTTGTGATTTTCATGGCTGAACTGGCAAGTGTCTTATGCGAATTACCCCCACAACCAACTAGCCGCATCAGGACAGTTGAACCACAGAAATAGAGACAGTAGTCAATCGGTTTGTCAGGATAGTGGCCGGGTAGTAATGTTCAGGAATGCAAGATTATGCACCCCACCATCAAATCGGGGTGATATCTTGCATCCCACCACCAAACTAGGCAGCAGGTTTTGGTCAGGTCGGCGGATATTGACTTATGAAAGCCTAAATCCAACAGACAACTCAAACCCTGTTGTCTGTTGGAAACATATTTTCATTACTAATCACCACTCGACAAACGGTGGAAAACAACCATTGCATGTTTCGGATGGTTTTTTGGGTCAAGTCCCAAGGGGGATGGTTGGGTATTTTGCCAACCCCTAGCTGCACCACCATCACACTACAATCTCTTTCCGCCTCCATTTTAATTTTAATATAAAACTTAAAGAGTTTTACAAATTAAGGCAGACCACCTGCCCTGTCCAACCAATGAGAGACATCAAATAACACTAAAATTCAAGTCCCGTCTCATCACTACTGTTCATAAAATTCTTTTCTTTGAATTTACATTGTTGTAGGACCTCCAATTAACTACAACCATATGCGTTATTAAGCTGCAAGCTCAATATTGGTTTGCTATGAAGAACCATTTCAATCATTTTTTTCCTACTGGCAACAAAGAACCAGAAGTTTTCAATCATTTACACAATGTTCGGTGTAGCACATACTGAACAATTCAGTTAGGCTTCAAAACTTAGAATTAGAAAAAAAACATTTGTCAAAGAATATAATAGAAGTGTCAGCAAAAGCAATTTACACATCTAATAAAAAGAAGACCAAGCATAAATCCGAACCTAATAAGTGATCTATGATAATAATAAACGAGCAACCACAACAATCTCATTATATGCAACCTGTCATATTAGCCACCGATAAAGTGGAAGATCAGACATGTTGCATATTAGCCCATCAGTCACTTCCACAGGGCAGAGCCGACTAGAAGAACAAGTTGCACATCCAGCAACCCTTCAAGCAGCTAGCCCTAAATTTCCCAATGAACAGCAGGCAACATTTGTTTCCATTCAATGTTGTATACAAAATTTTCCTTTCTCACTAAAAGTGCATTAAAGAAAATTAAATACACAGAAAATTCAATAAAATATGTAGGTTCTAGCTTACCACCAAAACAATTTTTTTTTTTGGATAAGTAATGTTATGTAGAAAACGCATAGAGGGGCGCAACCCTAGTACACAGGAAATATACAAGAGAACGCCTAATGAGGGCTAGAGAAGAGAAGAAGAAAATCAGAAAAAGTAATCACACGAGGGGCAAGCCAAGCTGCCACCCAAGTGAATAGAGTAGTGAGAAAGAAATGTAGAAGATCCTCCAAACTTCTTTCAGAATCCTCGAAAAATCTCTCATTCCGTTCGGACCATAGGCACCACATGATACAACTCAAAATCATACTTCCTACATGCCCTGAGAAAAGCGAAGGAATTTTAAAAATTTTCCAAGCACCACAATCAGATGTTAAATCTTGACAGATATATGAATTCTTTGACAAGTCTTGTAAAAACATCACAATAACAAATTCCGCACAGTTCATGTAACGCCCAAGAAAATAATTAAGGATTTTATTATTAATCACCTCCTTAATTATTTTATTGGGCATTAAAGTTCACAAGAATGAAACAATGTTTATGGGAACTGGACTTTCTAAAAGGCTAAATACTCAACATTGAACGCAAACAACTAGTACCTTTTGTGGCCTCTTAAATATTTTTCTTTAACATACTTTCACATTTTCCTTTTGTTGGAATCCTTTTTTAGGCTGCCCTGCTTAGACTTGACAGATGTAAATACTGAAGAGTTGTAATCAATCACAAGAAAGCAAAAGAATTGCCATGATGAAAAGAAATGATAAATCCTTGAAGCAGTCACAAAAACATTGCTGCTTTCACACTAGTGCCATTGGACTATTGGAGGCATCATGACTGCTACTAGCATATGGATAAACAATCCTCTATTACAAAACTACAGATGAAACCCCACATATTCCTAGGAAGACCCATCGTGGGGAGAAATTCATGGAGGTATCAACCCAAAATTTGGAGAAAATCTATTTTATGGATGGACAATGACCCTAGCCAAATAAGCTCAAAACCTTTTCAATTAGTTTAACGTTTTGAGAAGTGTTACACTTTCCAATTTTATTTTCCAAAATATGGTTCCCAAATGATGTGTCATAATCCTATGTAATATATTATTATGGGAAATGTGTCACCATCTCATAGGATTGTGACACATCATTTAGGGACCATATTTGGAGAAACAATTTGGGAAGTGTAGCATTTCTCTAGGACAAAATATACGATTCTATTACATACTCAAAGTCCAGTAAGACTAGTTTGAGCTAAATCTAGCATTGACTAAGTAGCTCCTTTCATCAACATTATTGGAAATTGATTAGCACATATTAGTACCATGCATGATTTAGATGTGGGCTCTTTTTGTATATTACCTGTGTACATGGGTTGCGCCCCTTACGCTTTTAATAAATTGATATTTACCGATAAAAAAAAAAAAAAAAAAAAACTTTAACTTATCAATAACATCAAGCAAGTGTAATCTATGTATTACCTTTATCAAAGCAAACAAGGCAGAATCAATAGCGTGTATGATCTTAACAAAAAACCAATTTGCATACGCCTAAAACTAATGACCCACCAGCTCAGAACAGAAAGTGACACAAAGATATTTGGAAAATAACAACAATCTTAGGTTTCATACTGATAGCCCTTGTGTTTATCAATGGGAAATGGAAATAAGTACAATAAAATAAAGCAGGGTTAAGTACCAGCAAGCAAGAAAGCTAACTTTACAGGTTTTTATTAGAATGGTGGCCACAAGACACCCTTCTTCTCACTTAGAAAGAGACAATTACCATTTACTCAAAATAACTAGAGCATGTTTCCAGATTCAAACTACAGCTACTACAGAAAAGAATCAGAAAAATAGCAAGTGGGAATAATAATACTTTCAAATATGCTTCAACATAAGAAGTGTGAGCTGAATTAGATTAACATCAAAATTTTTATGGCTCATTACCTGAAAATGTGAGCTACTTAAGCAACGGGAGAGTTGGCGGAACAAGGGTACCATACATCGTTGAAATTCGGCTGGCTGAGTTGCTTCTAAAATTTCCTCCAGCTCACTTAGGAACATGACTTCCTTCGAACTATTTGTGATAGGCCAGTATTTTAGTAAACCCCTTATGACAGTGTCAGCAAGCTTGGAGTCTTTCTCCACAAATTGCGTAATGCAGTATGATAACTGTTGATGGTACATCGGTAAGCATTTTGGTTTGTGAAGAGGGATTAGAGCCCGAACAAGGAATAACTTGTGTTCTTCTTTCAGTGGCAGAGCAAACCCATTGATTATACTACCCAAAACTTCTAAAAGCTCAGCAATCCCATTATGCTTCTCTGTTTCAAAAATAAAATTGAAGAAGATGTTGTTGATCACTTTCCGAATAAATGGGCGATGCACCATAAACTTTCCGTAAATCCGATGTAGAATTGTTTTCAGATACTCCCTCTCTCTGGGATCCTCAGAATCAAAGAGATCTAGCAACTTGAGAACAAAAGAGTGATCAATGTACCTTTTGGCCAACTTTGCATCTGTCTCGGGAGATGCAATGAACCTCAGAAGAAATTCATACACAATTTGCAAGTGAGGCCATGCAGGATCCATCGAAGGTTCCTCCTCTTCCAAATCAAAAGCTTCTAAAACCTTGTTGTCACGGGGTTGTGGAGTGAGTGACCTAAATAAGTTCATAGAGACCATCTTTATGACTTCCTGCATAACAGTTTCAGTAAACTTCCCATTTGCTGAAGTAACATAATCCACCAGCTCGAGCAATGTCTGCCGCTTGATGTCTTTTTCTTTCAGGTTCTTTGTTGGATCAGCGAAGTCAAAGACAACACAACACAATTTCAGCTTTCTGATAAACAAGCTCTGCTTCTCAGAGCTGGGGACATCCCTGAATCCTGGCAATGCTTCATAAGGGCCAGTTACAAAATTGCCATTGGATTTTGGGTTCACAGCGTGGGAAAGTTTATTTCCAGAACTATATCCTGAATTTGGAGCAAAGTCGGTGCCTAGAAGGTTTGTACTATTCGAACTTACCGGCCTATTATTCATAAGGTCACTGCTTCTTGAACTGATGGAAGTATTTGAAGAAGGGTCAGATGATCCACCAAATTCACGATTCTCACCTGACTTAGACGGCTTCCGGGGAAGCCTACCGAGTATTTGCTTGATCATAATTTGAAGAAGAAAGACTGATAATTAATGCAAATCCAATCAAACACAGTGGTGTCTAGACTCTAGAAGCTCTCTCAAAGCAGAACTAAATTTTCATCAAAGAGACAGGCACCTCAATTTCACAATCAGAAACGAAAACCCGGATGCGTAAAACCCATTTCAAACCAATGAATAAACAGACCCACTTCAATTACTCCCCGATACAAACACCCACTCCCATATATAGATTACACAAGCCCCAGAAGCATTAGTCAAAGCATCAAATGAGAAACTCTTGCTTTAATTTATCATACAATCCAAAATTATAGATTTTTTTTCTTTATCTCGGGCAAAATTATCTACAGGATTTGACACCCTTTGACCCAAATTCAAACATTCAGGACGCTTCAAACTGAACCCAGTATCAAATTCCAAAAGCAGATACAAATACCGGAACCTCCAATCTTTTACTGTGTTCTCCGAGCTGAGAACATGGTTGTAGAGACATTCACCTTCTTGCCCTTTTCTCCAAAATCAGCAGCAATCTCAGCAGGCTCCATGGATGACAGGATTTGGGTGCGATCTATAATACCAAGATAGCAATTTTTCATCACAGTATTATTCAAAAAAAAAAAAAAATGCAGAAAAAAGTTAGGAAGTAAAGTGAAAAAACTTACCATAGTAGGAACAAAAAGCAAAGCATTGAAGGTGAAGCAAACACCGATGCAAAAAAGAAGCCGAAGAATGTTTTCCACTTAGAATGGCAATGGCTTCATAAAGAAGCCGTGCGAAAGAGGCACAGATATTCTTTTTTCTTTTATCAATTCCCTTGGGCCAGAGAGAGAAAGCATACTGACCAAAATAGTCTTTAGAACCTTCACAGTCCGTCAATGGAACCTTTGAGTAAGATAAAATAAAGTTGACAATCGAGGATGAAAAGCAATCTCTCTCTCTCTCTCTCTGTAATATGACAATCGAGGATCATATTACTGTTCTAAAACACGCTTAGGAATAGGATAATTAATCATATATCGGATATTGTTTAAAGTGTTACTCCAACGTTATCGCCCACACCAAATCACACCACATCGCCTCAATCACACGGTGATCCACGGGACCATCATCCTTCTTTTTGGGTTTACTATATCTATCTAACGGTATAAATTTAAAAACATATTATTTGAATTTTTTAAAAAAATACATGCTATTGCCATTTTTTTATTTTTTAATTAAAATTGCCATTTTTAAAATTGTATTTTCAAAATATATATATTTTTTGTAAGGTTTAAAATCGCATTTTTAGCCTGTAAAATCACAGTATTAAATACACTTTAAAGGGTAGTTTGGCCCAAATCACCTCTATGGCCAAAAAAGATAATTTGATCCCCTAACTTGACTTTTGAGGATGGTCATTTTAAATAAATGAACAGCTGATTAGATGCAGCATATGCATAAATTAAGCCCTGAAAAATTTGAGCAAGTTCCATTTAAGCTTTATTAGGGTGTGTTTAGAATTGTGATTTCGCAAGAATAATCTATATTTTTAAAAGATATTGTAAAACATAACGTGTTTGGCATTACGATTTAAAAAACACTTAATTTAAATGGTTAAATACCTAATACTCCCTAAGGTTTCACTTCTTTATTTCCCCCCTAGGGTTTGATTTTTATCACATGAGGTTTCTGTAGTTTTGATAAAGACCAAATTGGTCCTTCCATCCTTTGACTATTAGTTGACTTAACGGAAATGACACATAGACCAATTAAATCTCGCGCACGTATCATGTAATTTTTTAAAAAAATTAAAAAAATGGTTAAATACCTAATACATCATTGGGGTTTTACAACTTTATTTTTTATCCCTAGGATTTGATTTTTATTACAGGAGGTCCATGTGATTTTGATAAAGGACCAAATTGGTCATTTTGTCAGTTGATCGTTAGTTGACTTAACGGACTAACACGTGAACAAATGAAAGTTTGACACTTGGTAAAGTCGCCACGTCATCAGTGATGACGTAGCCACCTACTTAATTTTTTTTTTTTATAAAAAAAAAGAAGAAAAAAACACAAAAAAAGGGGGGGTGGCTATGCTTTTTTTTTTTTTTTTTTGAAAATGTTAGGAGTTCTCTCCCTAATGTTCTCCTAGCATTATCTCAGTCTTACGTAAAACGTGATTTAAGAAAAAATAAAATTGTAGTGGCCTCTACCATTGGCTTTTTTAGGCATTAGCACCAAATTTGAGGCATTAAAACTAAATTTAGGATGATTAAATCCATTTTGAGTGATATCATCCGTAAAGGGTTAACCTTCCACTCTTAGGTTTTAGTTTTGAATAAAAAAAACAAGTTTTAACACATTAAAATCTAAATATTAACTCATAAAAATTAATCTATTGGCAAAAAAATGGTACTACAATTTTATTTTTTCTTAAATCATGTTTTACGTAAAACTAGGAGAACGCTAGGAAAATACTAGGAGGAAAACCCCTAGCAAACCCATTTTTTTTGTCTTTTTTTTTTAAACATTTCTAAGAGGAAAAAAAAATAAAGTTGTGAAACTCCAATAGAGTATTAGGTATTTAACCCTTAAACAAAATATTTTTTCAAAAAAAAAAAAAATGGAGCCAAGGCTCAATGGGGGTGGCCACTTGGCTCCTGGTCACCTCCAATTTTTTCTTTTCTTTTTTTTTTTGAATTTGTTTTTAAATAAAAATAAAAAATAAATTACATGGCACGTAGCGGGATTTAATTGGTTTTTACATGTCATTTCCATTAAGTTAATTAACGGTCAACGGATAGAAGGAACAATTTAGTCTTTATTAAAACCACAGAACCTCTTATGATAAAAATCAACCCTTAGAGAGAGAGAAGAAAAAAAAAAAAAAAAAAGAAGAAAAGGAAACCTTGAATCAGGTCCATCTGCAAAACACTCCTGTTACAGACACCACTCACAAGCTGACACATAAGCAAACACAAGACAATTCCACAAAAATATCATACACTCACACACATAATATTTTGAGCTCAAAAGAGCTAGGTGGCGGGTCAATCCAAACCCGTGGGGCGGGTCACGACCAGACCCGCCGTGGAGTCATCTTCCCTGGTGATTCTCCGGCGCCAAAGCCATTTTTTCGGCATTTAGGATGATAAAATCCCTAAATGATTCACTTTTCACCTCTAGATTTTAGTTTTGAATCAAAAAAGAGTTTTGAGGCATTAGAAATAGGTTTTGAGGCATTAAAATCGGATTTTTAGGCGAGTCACGACGGTTTCAGGCGATATTGTGGCTGTCCACGGCGAGACCCACGACATTGTGGGTCTGGAGAGACCTAGGCGTGCGTGGGTCATGCCAAACCCAAGTTGTGGGTCTCTCCAAACCCACAACGGCGCTGCAGGTCTGGTCATGAAGTGGCTCCGACGGTCTGAAAGGCGAACAACAAGTCGTAGGTCCGCGAATCTGTAGGTGCGTTTAGATCTCTAGCAGGAGCGTTCAAGGGGTCGGCAGTGACAGATTGGAGGTGTTGTGTAACTGGAGCTCCAGCGATCATGCTGGGCTTGCTCCGAAGTTTGATCTAGAGGAGTAGAGGAACCGAATGAATGCGATGACAGCATCGCAAGGAACGCCAAGGATCGAAATAGCTTTCTCGGAGCTCCAATGCTTTGATTTGCACCTGCCGAGGATCGAAATGACTTTTGCTTGGGTCTCTCCCTTTGATTGATTTGCTTTTTTTTTTTCTCACTTTAAGTTTTTGCAATTTTTTCGAGATTGTGACATGTCAAAATAGGATTGGAGGCTGCAAAATGCCCCTTTTGCAGATGGACCGGACCCAAGGAGCTATCAAAAAAAAGAAAAAAAAGAAGTGAAACCATAGGAGTATTAGGTATTTAACCATAATTTAAAATAAGAAAAAAAATCTTGCAATTTCTATAAGCCGGTTATGGAATGCTTATTTGAAAAAACGTAAATTTAAACCAAAATCACGACTTTGTATAACAAATATTTGATAAAAAATATATATATTTTTTAATATATTTTATCAAACGACTTTGCGATTTTAAAAAAGTAGCAATTTCAAAAACACAATTTTTAAAAATCACACTTACTAAAATTACAACGGACCTAAGTAAAAGTTTTGCTACAGTTTTGAAAAAGCGTCAAGTAATTGTGTGATTGTGACTGCATTTGAGCTGCGGATTTCTTACTCAATTTTGGCATAAAAGTTCAACACTAAATTTTGGCTGAAAACTTCATTAGTAATTGGGAACTTTTCTTTCCCTTTTGCCCCCTAATTTTTCTTGGCCCAGGGNAAAAAGTAGCAATTTAAAAAACACAATTTTTAAAAACACAATTTTTAAAAATCACACTTATTGAAATTACAACGGACCTAAGTAAAAGTTTTGCTACAGTTTTGAAAAAGCGTCAAGTAATTGTGTGATTGTGACTGCATTTGAGCTGCGGATTTCTTACTCAATTTTGGCATAAAAGTTCAACACTAAATTTTGGCTGAAAACTTCATTAGTAATTGGGAACTTTTCTTTCCCTTTTGCCCCCTAATTTTTCTTGGCCCAGGGAAAAAAATTTTTGATTTTTTTTTTTTCTTGAAAAACTTCTTTGGATATGTATTTTCTATATTCGGTCTAAAAATTATAGCTCAAAATGGCTATTTTTTAATAATACCAAAATAGGTGTTCTCTAAAACTGTTTTCAGTTGCAGCTTTGATCACAAAAAGCCTATTTCTTCTAAAGGTCTCTACTCTTCCATGAGCGTCCAGGAATTGTGAGAAATTTATTTGGTGGATGGTTTGCAGGTTTTAAAGGCAAATCCTTATTGAACCTTGTTAATAAGCTAATCAAAAGTTTTCGTTGATGGAAAGTTTTTCCAGCCCAATCAATTAAACTGACACGTGTCCAAAATGCACATAATTTTCACATGCATTTTGGATTAGATATGTCTCTCGAAAGAGATATTTTTTGCTTAACATCAGCCTTCAAATATTCTGCAAATTCTGATCCTTCAGTGTTGAGCTTTTATCAATTGCAGCCTAACCTGATAAAAAATAATATCACCCCATTTTGATCCATACACCCCAACATTTATAGGCACATTTAGTTGAGACAAAAGTGGAGCACTAAAGCACTCCCTGAGATAATTCACAGTTTTGAGAACTAGGAAAACATGTAAATATATGTAGTACTCTGTGGTCTTGAGTAACTGGTTATAATATGTTGTTTCCAGACTTATAATGGATACTATAAAGCATTGCATATGTTGCCTTAAGCTATAAAAGGATCGAATAGATGTATTAAGAACAAAAATAAACTTGGAAAAAATGCCAGTTGGGCTATGGTTATCAGTAAGAACCTCTCTACATGAAATTTTCTTCATTTTTTTTTTTTTTTTGGGGGGTAGCAGATGAGTTAACAGTCCATGAGCATCCGACCACCTAATATAAATCCCATCTAAATCAAAGAATTGAGGCAACGTCAACAACCAACAAATACCTCTCATTCTGGCTAACCTGAAGAGGTGCGAAGAGGTGCTTTCCCAGGAACAAGTACAGCCTCATTACTTGTTGCCTTCTTTGCAGCAAGTTCCTCTAAGCGTTTCCACGTGGCTTCACGTCTTGCTTTGATCTCATCTTCCTTCAATTCATCTTCCTCAAACTTTAGTAAGCATTCCTTAAACAGCTCAGGATCAAGATCATAGAAAATCTTGCGTACATTTGAGGTCAGACCATGCACAGCCTGATTCCAATGATTTCTAGCATTTTTCTCCATTGCAGGAAATATAATGGGCAGTATGACCTTGCGATTCTGTCTAATTAAGTTCTCAATGTGATCATTGCTCCACAAGAACAAAGCTCTCTCAGCCACCTGAGGAAATAAGAATCAATAGCATTATGTGAGATTCATGTATCAGGAATTGGACTGAAAGTTATATACTCCCTCAAAAAAGAAACAAGGCCAGAAGCACGGATACTTTCAAATAGTAGTAGTCTCCTAAAGCACGGATACTTTAACTGGTAACTGTATCTGAATTGGATATGCATCTGACACAGATACTCCCGGATATAAGTGTATTTTTCAATGCTATGCAATATTTTTTTTCTCTTTGTATATCTGATCGAGACAAATAGCCATTTATTCTCCTTTTCTTTTGTCTAAAAAAATCTACCAATAGAAGAATTGCTTAACTAAATTGCTATTCACCAAGTCTTTTAAGTCTGCCAGGCGTCTGCTGAAAATACCATAGAGTCTTTTGGATCTTAAATCAAAGGTCAAAAAATGCAGATGATTGGGAAAAGATCAAATCTCTTTCAAGTAACAATCACTCATGCGACATTTGGATTCTAAACTTCAAGAACTTGTACCAATTTTAACAGCATTACGAAATCACCGACATCTCAATAATATCGTAACATGAGTACATTATGATAAAAAGAGGTTAACAGCATTGAGTTTGCCCATGATATAAATCAATGCAACAACGAATGCTGAAATATTGATTAAGAGGTAAAGCTGTAATTGCTGGGAATAAGATATCAAGCAAGCTGAAACCAGGCACTAAATGAAAAGGTGAAGACTACTTTCTGTTCACTAGGTACGCTAACTACTATACTTCTTTTACATAATGTACAAAATTTTACAATTCCTAGAATCAACTACAAATTATACCATGGCTGCTTAACGTCAAAGCATTTCTACAAACACCAAACTGAAATCTCCAACAAAATTCCAAATTATTTCTGAATCTCTAACAAGATTTTCAAGAAACAAAGACAGCGCCAAAACCCAGGCTCTGTTACAGTGTATATTGTATAATACAAATTTCCACTCTTGTTACATCACATACTTAAAGCATAGATGATGCACCAACACAAATGCCTCTAAAGTCGTAAAAGGGAACCTAGTTCAAATATGTGATCTCTGATTTATCAAAAGATTTAGCTTTTAACTATTACAAGAGGTGAAGATCCAATATATATATATGGGGATCCTAATGTTACTATTGGGGCGAAGGCGAGGAACAGGTAAAGATAAAGAAAGAGCACCACAACAAATCTATTGGCCTAACCAGACCATCAGTCAACAAAGCCTTTCACAGAGATTTTTTGTTCTTTTTTTGGTGGATATCTCTGTCTAATCCTGAACTTGAAACTACACTTTGTACTAGAACTAGTTACCTATGCAGGCTTTACAGTCCAGATCTTCCAATTGTATCAACATTAGTTTCTCATAAAAGCCGAATATGATTGGTTTTTCCAGAGAGAAAATCCTAATCTTAAAATAAGAAGGTAAGGTACACCAAAAGTGAAAAACAAACCACAGGTAGTCGGGAACTAAAGCTTAGTGGACTTGATCAATATATCAACACTTCACAATGAACAACACATAATAAGGAACAGCAGTGATCCAAACTCCACATGTTACACAGATGGAAACATAACTAATAATGATCAATTGGCTGTATAGAAAATGGCGGATACACGAAAGAACACTTTAAATTAATGATACTTCTAACCTTTTTATAAGTAATCGGGATATCATTAAAAGCATAAGGCGCTTCTAAGTACACAAGGAGTATACAAGGAAAGCCACTTAACTAGGAGTAAAAAGAACAAGAAAATTATGATAACTAATCACTAATGGATAAACTAAAGCAGCTGTCCAAAGATACAAGGTGTTGAAAAATAAAGATTTTATCTACTCCAAAGTCCTTTCACGGCGCTCAAAACTTTTGTCATTCATTTCCTTCCATAAACACCACAAAAGGCACGAAGGCACCATCTTCCACACAGTAGCACTCCAAGTATTGCCGGGAAGCATACAAGTCAACTACTCGTCTAAGCATAACCCAAGACAGCTAAAACTGATTGACCAAAACATTCCAAATGGCACAAGCTACCTTACAATGAAGAAGAATATGGTTCACGGACTCTCCATTCCTTCTACACATACAACACCTATCAACCACAATGACGCACTGCTTCTAGAGATTGTCCATGATAAAGATTTTTCTTAGGGCTGCCAACCAAGCAAAAAAGTCCGCCCTTAACGGAACCTTAGTCTACCAAACACTCTTCCAAGGGAAACGGAATCTGTCATTACAACTCATGACATTGTAAAAGGATTTAACACTAAACAACCCTCTTTTGGATGGTACCCACAATTGTACTTAACTTCTAAACTTAACCAGAGATGAAGAACAACTATAACAGAAAATTTAGGTTTGATGCAGAATAAAAGGTGGAGTAAATCATAATCTCAATATAAAGCAGAACTCTTCCAATTAGCTATGAAATAAGTGCAGATCTTGAATATCGTTCAGGTTTCACATATGAATCATGTTTCAGAAAAGAGAGTGCAGTTTGCACAGAAATGAATGAACAAAACTTAAGCACTCAGAGAGAGAGAGAGAGAGAGAAAAGACAACTAAATTAAAAGCAGGATCAAACTAACTACCTGAAAGTGCGGACAGTTCAAGCATCGAGCAATCTGGCAAAACAAGGGCACCACACAGCGCTGAAATTCTGGCGGTTGAGTTGCTTCTAAGACTTCTTCCAATTCAGCTAGGAACATGACTTCCTTTGAACTATTTGTGATTGGCCAGTACTTCAATAAGCCCCTTATGACAGTATCAGCGAGCTTGCAATCTTTCTCCACAAATTGCGTAATGCAGTAAGATAGCTGCTGATAGTACATTGCTAAGCATCTTGGTTTGTGCAAGGGGATCAGTGCCCGAACAAGGAACAATTTATGTTCTTCTTTAAGTGGCAAAGCAAACCCATTAATAATACTTCCCAAAATGTCTAGAAGCTCAGCTATCCCGTTATGCTTCTCCGTCTCAAAAATAAACCGATAAAATATGTTGTTTATAGCTTTCCTGATAAAAGGGCGATTTACCATAAATTTGCCATAGATACGGTGCAGAATCGTTTTCAAGTATTCCCTTTCTCTAGGATCTTCAGAGTCAAATTGATCCAGCAACTTCAGAATAAAGGAATGATCAATGTATCTTTTGGCCGATTTCGCATCCAGCTCAGTTGACGCAACAAACCTCAACAAAAACTCATACACCATTTGCAAGTGAGGCCATGCAGGATCCATTGAAGGCTCCTCCTCTTCCAAATCAAAGGCTTCTATAACTTTGTTTTCACGTGGTTGAGGAGTGAGTGTCCTAAATAAATTAAGAGATACCATTTTTATAACTTCTTGTATCACGACTTCTGTAAATTTGCCATTCACTGAAGTCACATAATCCACAAGCTCTAACAATGTTTGCCGCTTGTTTTCCTTTTCTTTGATATGCTTTGTTGGGTCAGTGAAGTCAAATGAGGCACAGCACAAATTCAGCTTTTTTATGAATAAGCTCTGCTTCTCAGAACTCGGAACATCTTTGAATCCGGGCAATGCTTCATAGAAAGAAAAAGAATTCCCATTTGCCTTCGGATTTGCAACTCGTGCAAACTTATCATAGTATGGGCCAACATCTGAAGCATAATTAGGGGCCGTATGAGATGCAATCGAATTTCCAGACTTGCTAGTCCCTAAATCATTGCTTCTTGAACTGGTAGAAGCAATTGCAAACGTAGTATGGCTTCCACCGTGTTCACGATTTTCAGCACTCTTAGACGACTTCCGAGGAAGCTTACTAAGTATCTTGTGCAACATAATTCACATAAATAAAATACAATACCACCGTCTAAAAACCAGAACGATATTGCCAAAACCTTCTCACAGACCCAGTGCGACAATAATCCGCAAAACCTTCTTTTTCACTCATAAACGAAAAAACTCAGAAGAACAGGGGGGGCAAAACCCCCTTCTCATCTGAAAGTAAAAGCAAACCGTGATTTCTCCAATCTCAGAAACCCAACCAAAAAACCATCATTAAGCTTTATGCCCTCATAAAAAAATTCTGCAATTTCCCTTCCTTTCACCAAAACCCACCACAAAAAAAGAAAAAGAAAAAAGAAACCAACTTTTTTATATAACTTGAAGAACCCAGATGCCCAAAGCCACTATTAAACCTAAGATCAGCAGCAACTTTCCACGATTAATTAACAAACTTACTTTTCTTCGCTGTTTTCCAACTTGAAAAGCAAGAAACGTAACACGAATATTCACCGCATTCTCTTTTCCCAAAACAATTCGCACCTATAAGCATATACGATTTTAATAAACCAAGATCAAAGATTGGAATGCTCGTGAAAAAAAGAAAAAGAAAAAGAAAAAGAACACATGCAAGCTAAGGATAGCGAGAGTTCGAATAAAGAGAAAACAAGAGAAACCCAGATGAGAAATGTGACAAATGATATAAAGAAAGGTTCCTGATAACACTCACAGGGAGAGAGAAGGGGCTCGGCTTTGCTCTGGCTGTTGTTTGCTGACTGAGATAATCTTTTCTACTACTTTCGCGCGAGTCCGTCGTGTTAGCTTTCCTCGAATTCTAGTCAAATCTTTGCGATTCTACTTTTACTTCAGGGGCTGCTCGAGTTTTGAAATTCAAGTCAAAAAACAAAACGGTCAGTGAAAAACCAATCCCAGAGAGCCAGAGAGGTTTGTTTGGCGATTACATATTATATATCGGACTTGCTCAAAATATATATATATATCATTGCTTGATATTAGACGCTACGACATCGTTTTTAATGCCTTTTCAAATGGGAGAAAAAAAATAGGTGTTTTTATTGACTGTCTCACCCCTCCTTATCAACCACCCCTTGATGGCATCTAATAAGCATGGTTCCATTTGATACTCTATAATGTGTACTTAAATTTAAGTTACAAGAATTTAAGTGAAATGGAGAAAATTATTTCATAATTCACAGTACATATTTTATTTTGTTGTATTTATCCATGCATTATGTAATCATCTGTAAAATATGGGGTTCAATTTAATTTAACTAAGTAAAAATTTGTCATTAATATCACAATTTTGTCATTATTATTATATACGCATAGAACATAAGATGCACCATTGACTTATGTAAGATTTATCATGATGAGTGGATGAGAAAACCACGGAGTGCATTGAATCACAAAGAAAGTCTTGTGGAGGACCAAATTGGAGAATGAATGAATTCGTTCCTTGGACCAAAGATTAGAAGTGAGTGTATTAAGAGTATAACATTGTTCCAAAAGCTTCAAAATGGTTGGATATCAATTTGGTTAAACCTTTAACCTATACGGTCGTAATATTTGACCACCTTTCAAATTTGACATTCATATTGACTCATTCTATTGATACATACCTTTTAACAACCATTTCTCTTACAGCAAAAGATAGTTATCTATAAATATTTAATAACTTAATATTATACACATATATAATACCAAGACATTTTTAATCATGCCTTTAGGTCCATCTCATTCCTTACTTGAATTTGTGGCATAATACATGCTTTGATTTCTTGAGGAATATAGATTTCCTTCAAATTAAGTTGGAGAAAATATATTGTTAAAGATCTAACCATTGATCTAATCGCCCAAAGATTGTTGGATACTAATATGGTTAAATATGAACCTTTATGATTATATCATAGTGCAAGGGGATTAGGAATATGTGATGACAAACAATTATTCTACCAAAAGGTTGACCTGTCTGGGAAAGAAGAGCTGTCTTCGCCATGAAGAGACCATTCAAGCCTTCAGAGGGTGTCCAAGTCATCGTAGTTTCTCTTCTTCTTTCCATTTTGACCGTGAAGATGGGAGTTTTAAGCTGTTTTGATTGAGACTTGAGAGTTGAACCCGATCGAGTTGAACTTATTCTATTACTAAAACCACCCACCCCCCCCCCCC